>JAHWGI010000394.1:480000-572500 GCA_029379305.1 Frankliniella fusca
TGAAAGCATGGGCACTCATTCAGATATATATGTTATGTCTGCGCATTTAGAATTAAACAAATCCACGCGATCTTTCGAGCTTAGTTCAGACTTCGTTTGTTTAAAGTGTTCGAAACGGGTAGACTGTAACGTGGGTGGGAGAGGAGAAGAAAATGAAGGAGGGCAGATGTGGCATTGAAGGTTATGTGGGGAGGTATGGCGGAGGGGAGGGAGGGGCCGAGCTGACGTGTGTGACGAAGAGAGCACCCCCTTCAGCCAGGCACGGCGCCGCCCGGCGCCCCGGCGCCCCGCCCACCCGTCAGAAGCACAGCAGCGGGAGCAGCAGAAAGAATACGAGATTTCCAACAAATTCAATTTTATCCTCCTCGTCCTCCCTCCTCAGCGAGCGCATGAAAAAAATACATATTGGTACTTGGCAGTAATGTAACAGTTTCTAACAATCCAACAATTTCGTATGTTAACCTTATAGCATCCCTTATCGAGAAAATCCCATTTTCATTTGACGTATTTATGATTTTGTTATTTCAATTGACCATTTCAGTGTCCATTAATCGCGATACTCTCGAAAAACAAATGCACCGGAAGTAATATAAAACTGGCTCCTGAGGCATTAGGACGCCAAATTAATAAACATTTCTGATAAAAAAAATTCTGAGGGACTCGAATCTGTCAATGTGTAAGAGGTTTGAGGACTCCAGGTGGGCTGAATTCTGTTTTGAAATCGCCGACTTCCGGTGCATTTGTTTTTCGAGAGGTCCCCGTGAAATACCCTATGAGATGGTTGCACGGGATTTAGCAAAACTGCGCCATCAAGGTCGAAATACATTTACAAATCAGAGTTTCACGCAAACACTGGAAAAACAATGGTAGGACTCGAAGTGTTTTTTGCCTTTGTAAAGACATTAAAAATTAGCACCCCGACAGAGGCATTAAAACTGCCTAAAGGAGTTACATTTTAATGCCTTTGGATAATTCCGTGACTTTGCAAAGGCATTAAAATTTCACGCCCCTAGAAAGGCATCAATTCCTTCCTTTGTTTTTCCAGTGAACTGGTCAGTTTGGCATTTCGCTCTCGTCGATACAGTCAGAGCGCTCCCTCAACTGCGGTACTCTGTTTTTCTCTGTGTGACGACGGACGCGACTGCGTCTACCTAGCTCGCCTCGCCTCCACGAAATAAGCGCTCCAGGCGACCCATACTGTCCGCCCCGTCCCGTCTGGTCTGCGCTGCAGCGGCGCGTAGCAACGGAAGGGTTGACGCAAGGACCGCCTCATCTACATACACCTATGTCATGCAAATGCAACCCCTTCTCCCTCGGCGGCTCGCCCGGTAAAGGGTTAGGGCAGGACAATGCGTATGCCGCGATGCGACGCAGGCTTCCCATATCCCCCTCCTCCCCTCCCCTCCCCCAACCTCACCTCACCGGCCTCCCACCGAAAAAATTTGTGTCATAAAAAGGGGGTTTGGGACAGATAATGCAAACTAGATGGTCCCGGAAATTTTATCCGGCCGGGGTGGGGCGGGGCTGGGTAAGGCGGGGTACGGCGGGGCGGGACCGGGCGGGGCGGGGCGGGGATGCACCGCACCCGGGCTACGTGACGCTCTGTGATAAATGGACATATGCAAAAAGGACGGCAGCGCGGGGCCGCGCCGCGGGCACGGGCCGCCACGCCCCGCCACGCCTTGTGCGGAATCGCGCCTAGCCGCGCCAGGCCACGGTGACATTGTAAGGCGTTTGGCCTTCGTCACACAGCGAGACACCGAGCATTAGCCTCTATTCTGTCGGAGCGGGGATGTTCGCATTTGCATGTGCGTCGCTATGGCAACGCCCGCTGGCCCGGCCCGGGGCCCGGGCAGGGCAGGACGCCGCGCCGCTTTGGTTTCCGGTTTAGAATTTGCTTGCGTGGTGGGGTTGGCGTACCGGGGAAACGAGGCGATGCGAAAGAAAACAGTGACGGCAGAGTCCTTACCGGTCCTTACAGAAGGGCATCGATGGAAGGACGGAGTGCGTCAGAATTCACTCCTGCGGGCTGGGGCCCCCAAACACTGCGCAAGCGTGCGATTATGATGAATGCGGAACAACAAATTTTACAAGGCGCAAAGGAAAGTCTGAGATCTACGAGGGGATATGCACTCGCGTAATAGTCGGGTCACTCTGTCTGTAATAAAGGCGTAATAGTATGCGTAATAGAAGCGTAATAGCCCAAATTCTCCTTATTTTCCTTAGTTTTGTGTCGTGTTTGGCTGTTTTGCCTGGTTTTGGCTCAATCTGTAAAATTTCGGAGCGTAATACACGTAATAGTCGGGTCACGGATTTTGTGAGTGAATACCCCCTCGGAGATCTATATTGAAAATTGATTGTTTTTCTTTTACGTAAAAGAAACCGAACCAACATAGAAATCGATCAGTATCCGAGGTTAAATATCTATGCTGTCGCATACGACAACACAATATCCATCTTCAGGCGCGCTGGGGAGTGTCAATCAGTCACTACCCTTTGCTTATTTTGCATACGTAGCTGGCGTGCACAGGTAGACGCAAGAAGGTGTTCAAGGGAAGCTGAGGAGAGGGGGGGGGGAATTCGCCGAGCGAAAAGCGCATCCCGCAGTGGCCACCCCGACCACCCCTCGCTCCGTGGACGAGTTGATTATTGTCAAACCCTTTCCCGATTGACGACCCGACAGGTAAAAGTCACCTCCCTTCCCCCTTCCCCCTGCTCCTCCCTTCCTTTCCCCTCCCCGCGCTCCACTCCACATTAATCATATGCAAAGAATGGGGTCTATAATTTGTCTTGAAAGGAAGAGTCGCGAGGAAGGATTGGAGGTGTGTCGGGCTGCGGCCTCCGGTGAGAAAAAACCGTTTTAGGTCTGAGCTGCTGCCGCTGCTGCACAGTGCCGGGGAGGACCCCCCGGCACGCAGCCCCAAATCATAGCGGGGCAAAGAAATACAAACACAACTTGGTCTGCCTACTACACTCGTCTCCTACAGAGGGGATGGGTGGGTACATTTGCGAACACTCTGCTGGGAACCTGTGAATGTTTCTGTGAATGTGTGTTCACTTGGGAAGAGGTGTCAGCTACCTTTTGTACCGTTGACTCTTGTACACTCTCACAACGCTATATGGATATTTTTGGAATAAATTATAGACGTACATAAACCAGCATATTATGGAAAACTTGTCTATGTCAAGAAAATTTTCGCCATAACTTGTTTTTAAACTTTTCAAAATAATGTGCAAAACTGTACCGGAAAATTCCCCATGTATGGAGAAAAAACGTTTCTTATTGTGCTAGCACATAGAAGTCCCTAGCTGATGATAAAAGACGTTTTTGTAGATGAAAATGTTTATAGCAGTCTGAGAGTGTAGCCCGACTTCACCCCGCGGCAAAATTCCTGTTTGAGCTGCGATTTGTGGTTCAAACTTGCGGATAGAAATTCATCTACCGGCAAGCGGCAAGTGTGTGACATTTAAACAGTTGGGTTCCCACTGCATGTGGACCGGCCAGGAGGTCGTGTGTAGCCGAGAACTTTGTCACCGCTCAGAGCGCCGCTCACGCTTTTCGGTCCGTTAGATTGAAAAGCAAAACGAACGCCTCAGGGCGTGCAATCTCCCGCCTCCCCCTCCTCCCTCGCCAGTCCTGTCTGTCTGTCTGTCTGTCTGTCTGTGTCTGTCTCTGCCCCCCCCCCCCTTCTCTCTCTCTTTCTCTCTCTCTCTCTCTCTCTCTTTCTCTCTCTCTCTTTCTCTCTCTCCTCCCTCCCTCCCTCCCTCCCTCCCTCCCTCTTCCTCTCTCTGAGGAATATAGGAATACTGCATGGATACAAAATTAACGCTTTTCCCCTTTTTGACCCCATTTGTAAATTTTGTTCCTCATTAAATCCTATTTTAAACTAAACTCTATCTATCTCTATATCTCTATCCATCTATCTATTTTCAGGAAGTTCATCAGATCAGAACACATCCGACCTTAGATTCTCAAAGCTTTCTAATTTTCCTTTCCTTCCAAAGTGAGAAAAAGGACTTAAGAAGTTCAAGGATTTTTTTACCCTGTCAGAGTCTTTCCGTTCATTAGGGCCAAAAATGTGGAGTAGGTAGCGCATTGCACAGACGATCATTTTTAAACCGTATAGTAGTGGGCGCGAACATCAAACAAGGCGGATAATCGCTGAGCGAAGCGAAGTTATCCCCTGCCCTGCACTTGGGACCAGGGAAGTAGTCCGTCGTGAGTCTGTCTGTCTATCTGTCTGTCTGTCTGTCTATCTATCTATCTGTCTGTCTGTCCGTCTGTCTGTCCGTCTGTCTGTGCGTCCGTCTGTCTGTCTGTGCATCCTCACCTCTTCTCCTCTGACACCCCAACAGGTTTCGTTAAAATAGACAGTTCAGTATCACCTCTGCCATGGAAGAGGAGGTTGAGGATATTTTGGCTCCTTCAAGAGAGGGTGCCACCAGTCATTCAAAGACTTCGAGTGTGCTCTTGAAAATTATGGGAAGATAACGTTTACTGTATATGTCAACTACAGTTCTATCAAAGCAGAGACACACAATTCTCAGTCCAACAAGTTCAATAAAGCGGTTCAAAGTCCCGGAATCATTGAAATACAAAACGCTTGTAATGGTCTGCAAGCATTATGGTGAAAAGAGGAAGAACAATAATCTGAAGGGTAAACGACTCAACCTAAAGCAAGTGCAATTCCTGTATTTTGTTTTGCTAGAGGTTTTTTGTTTTTATTTGTTGCACTGTAATTGTATCAGTGTTTGTTTCTTTTTATTAGATCCTTCAAAAAGTCTTGCCTCTCAAGAAGAAGGATAAATGCTACTCCTGAAGGGCTCTTACTTGTTTGAATGTTTAATGAAACTCTTACTACACATGAACACTTAGAGCATTAATTGAATTTTGACGGTTAACTGACACAAAGACGTTTTCTGCATCATACTCTCATCTCCCTATCTCCCTCTGCCCTCTATCACCCCCCCCCCCCTCCTCCTCCGTAATTGCCTGACTGACTTGTAGGATGCCTACCAAAACGGCGGCTGGGTTTGTTGAAACCGTCCTTTTTGCTCAGCAACTACGTGCCTGCCGCACGTACTCCTTTACTCTCTGTCCCAACTGGGAAGAAGCCTGAGTGCTGCTGCGGTGGTAGAGTCTCTACCTGCTCCGGGCGGTCCTTCGGGAGTCAGGGGATGGGACCCCCATTAGGAAGGGCAGAATGTTGCAGTGGTAGCTGGTGCTACTCCATAGGGGTAGGCGCGGACCCTCGCCAGGCTTCTTCCCAGTTGGGACAGAAGATAGTTGTTCTATGTTTGCTGGAGGTACTGCTGTCTGTCGACGATAGGCGTGCGTGCGAGTGCGCCGTGTCCGCCCCGCGCGCCGTGACAAGTCAAACCGTGGGGAGAAATCACTCTCGCTGCGTCTCCCCGCGTCACGATCCAGTGACGCAGAGGGGAGGAAAGGGTGTTCCGAGCTGCGCCCGCCTATCCCCGCCCACTCGCTGCATGCCTCTCTATCTCTCTCCCTCTCGCACGCTCACTCTCTCTAACATCCTTCCTCTTCCTCGGTGCGATGGAGACGCTATTTTTATTCCGTCCGTGGTTCGCACACACTCACGTGTGTAAACTGGTCGCCCCCGTGACCGCGGTGCCTCACGCCTCGCACCACCCAAACCCATAGCCGACTGGCCTGGAAGGGACGCTTGCTGGACGATAATATTACTTAGGTGATTTGATTGGAGAAAACACTCTCCTCTCCAAAACAAAAATATTTGGGTCCTAAGCAAGGTGTAATATATTCGAGAAAATATTCGTAAGAATTATACGGGTAAAGTTTCTGTCGTAAAGTTACAACTTCCAGTTGTTTAGTTACGATTATTTTTTTTTTTACATCATGTGTCAGCTTAGTTTTCTTTGACGAGTAGGAACTGTGGCTGTCGTAAAGTTACGAAATTTTTTCACATCGAGGTCTCTGCTCTGAGAGAAGACTTGCACTGCACCTGCACAGTGCTACCTGCGCACGCGGACACCTGCAAACGGGAGGGAGCCGCTGAGTGGCGCCGCCCTACCCTGGAATGGAAACCACAAGTTGTCATCCCCATCGCTCTCCCTCACACCCCTTCTACTCTCTCTCTCTCTCTCTCTCTCTCTCTCTCTCTCTCTCTCTCTGCCTCTCTCCCCTTTCCCCCGTCTCCTACGCTCGCCGCCCCTTTTTCACCACCTCTCATGTCTCTCTGATTCTTTATCCGCATCCGCTTATCATATTCATGCAACGTGCGTACGGAACATGGTGACGGGTGAGTTCCATCACCCCCTGTTACATTCCTTCAGCAATTCGGTTCTTCTTCTTCTTCTTCTTCTTCTTCCTCTTCTTCTTCTTCTTCTTCTTCTTCTTCTTCTTCTTCTTCTTCTTCTTCTTCTTCTTCTTCTTCTTCTGTTTTGCTCCCTTAGTGGGGCTCGGGACGAAGAGAAGCGAGCGGGGGAGCCGGGGCCGGGCCGGTCGGGGTAACCAGGTGCTCTAGAGCTGAGCGGGGCCCTCGCCCGCCTGCCCGCCTGCCTGCGGGGATGTGATAGCTTTCTTCAATTCCACCCCGGTGGCTGCCAAAATGGATGTCGCGGGGCGTAAACGGCACTAGAGGCATCTGGTCCGAAATATATATTTCGCAGCCGATGAGAGAAATGGAACTGTGTGTTGTCCGACTGCCGAGCAAGCAAAAGCACAACACAATCTCCTCGGTGGCGGCTGGGCCTGCGCCGCCCCCGCGTCCCCTCGCCCCCGCGCCTCCCCCCTCTTGCGCCTGGGATATAAATCTCTCCGACGCTAGGCAACCAATAATATCGGGTTTTCACAGCGCGGCGCTAACGCAAAGAGTCAGACCGCTGCTGATCGGGAATTACTGGGCAAATATGAATAGGATAAGGAGCGCGGAGGACGGAATTTTCCCTCGCACTACACTCCTCACCTAGTCTGTGTTCTCACCTTCTTGTTTATGATATTGTGCGCATTACTGGCGCTCCAGCAACAACGACAGAACAGGAAGGGTAGTCGCTGTGTACCTGTCTTGGCTGCGGTAATAGACGCAGGCCGCGCCCGTGCCCTGCCCTCGTGCGTTTGACGCAGATGAATTATTTCAGACTGCCTCTCTCCTTTTGAGAAACGGTTATTCGCCCGAGTCCGGGCGGGGCGGGGCGGCGCTATGCCGCCTGCTTGCTCGGCCCGGCCTACCCACTCCACGTTATTGTCCGTGGGGCGCAAAAGTGGGGCTGATAGTGATTGTCGAATGAGACATGTGCGGGCATTTCTCAAAATCTCAGGGCAAGGCGCAAGAATAGACCGGAGAAGATTTAAAGCTAGAGGGTGTTCCACGGAATTGCCTCCGTATAGAGGTGCGTTGTACCGCAAGGCGCCTTACAAAACACGTCACTTGTGGCTGAGAGGAGGCGCGCGGGAAGTCGACGACCCCATTATGCTCACCTCGTCCTATACCTTATGTCAAGTTCATGGGGTGCCGTATTGTGCAGGAGCTGCTATCAAGTTCTGGTTCGTACTATATACGCGCGGTTCCAAGGCCAACATCATGCATGGCGCAGTGTAGGGAACGCCGCCAGTCGCTGATATTTTTTTTCTTTTTTCTAGAATTGAGTGGTATAGATAGCGTATGGGAGACGTGGCAGCGTGCTTCACCCTATCGGCCGCTACCCAGGAGCGCGGTGTGGCGCGGCGTAGTGTGCCGTGGGGGCGCGGCGTGGCGCGGCGTAGTGTGCCGTGGGGGCGCGGCGTGGCGCGGCGTGGCGCAGCGGGGCCGCGGGGTGGCTTCTTTCCAAATGGAAATCCTCAAGTCACAGTAGCGGGCGAGGAGGAGGACGAGGAGGGGGAGGGGGAGGCTGCAGGCAAGGGCCGGGCCGGGCCGGGCGGGATCAACATGCAGATATACCTCGTCTCCACCGCGTGTCTCCACCCCTTCCAGTTTTATCTTTCGCTTCTTTCGCTCGTTTCTTTTATTCCCCCCCCTCTCTCTCTTGCTTCATATTTTCCCTCTCGTTTTTCTCTCCTCTACAGCCTCTCCATTATCTTTCCTCTTTGAAATCCTTTGAAATCCATCATTTTGTAACATGTCGGGTACTGGGGGCCCTCCTCCCGCTCTTTTTTCTTCTTTCCCCCCCTTTTTTTTCAAAGATAATGAAATGTATACAAAAATAAAAAGCAATTGGAGAAATTGTCACATGTATTTAAAAGATTTCACCGAAAAAAGTTTGAAAGCCCCGACCGGAGCCGACCTTCGGACGACGCCTTCCATCATTTCCGGCTGCTTATCTAATTACTCTTCCTCCTCCGAGCCGCTTCCGGCGCGGCCCGGCCCGGCCAGGCGTGGTTCTCCCCACGGGGCCCGCCCCGCCCCGCCCCGCCGCGCGGCGCCGATAGTGAAGTGCGGTGTGCAGCTTGTTTGTTCACTAAGGGTCTACTCTATAGCTTCGATCTGCATCTCCTCCACAACCGAAGGGAAAATAACATCTCTCAATTTGGCGGCAGGCAGCTCCGGAACAGCTCTGGGAGAAGGGGGAGAGAAGGGGGGGGGGAGGGGAAAGGCCCGGGAAAGGCGAAGCGACACTCGAAGGAGACCCTCAGAAAGCATTACACCGTTTTATTTTGCTGTGCTTTTCTTTTCCTGCCTCTTCTTTTCCGTCCTCCTCGTTTCGTTCGTGCGGGCCTTCCTCCTTCTTCTCGCTCCTTTCATCTCACACTCCTTCAATCGCGGGACTTGGCGGCCCCGTCTGTAATCGCCGCGTGTTACAGCTTCATGCATCACGTGGGTGTTTACTTTTCACGTTTCACCAGTATCTTGTTTTCAGGGCAATTTCCCCGCCCCAATTGATATTATTATTATTATTATTATTATTATTATTATTATTATTATTATTATTATTATGCGGTGTTATGTGCACGTTTTGAGGTTGGAATCGGTCTGATTTTATACTGATAAGACTTCCACGGTAAAAACAATCTGATTTTTGTTCTGGGATGACAAAGGGCAAACCTTGATAAACTCCCCGATTTTGAGGAAAACTCAGAGTTTGAAGATGTTTTCGTATTAGTTGATGGGAACTTTCAAAAAAGAAATAAAAATCAGACTTTGATTTTTACAGAGTAGTATATAGTTCCTTGGGTAATGTCGATGTGGATTGGGGCATCTCTATGCACTCTATGATTGGAGTGAGTTACTTACTTTCATCGTTGTGACAAGTAAAAACGGGCAACGGTCACATTTACGCGCGGAAAACAAGCAGAGCTCAACAAGTGGCGCTTCAGATTACCCGAAGATATTTAGGCCAGCCGGAAAGAGAGATAAAGATTGAGGGGATGGGGGGAGTAGGGAGAGGTAATGAGACGAGGGAAAAGAAGAGGTACAAGTAGCGAGTGAGAAGGGTGGGAGACGACCGAAGAGGAGAAAGATAAAGCGGAGGGATGACATTCGGTGGGAACAATTAGGTTAAGGCGAGGCAAGCGCCGGGTGGGGGTGGGGGTGAGCGCGACGCACCGTGGCCTTCACAATTAAAGGATACGGCACGGGGGAGGGCCTTGTGGAAGGCCAGGGATCGACCGAAGTGTTTTGTGTCGGATCGGAACCCATAATAGAGCTTTTCTTTTTTTTTCCAGGTCTTTGTGCCCGACAATAATTACCACCTGTACGATCGCGTTAATGGCCATTGTTCATCTATTTCATTATGATCATCATCAACAAACAACATCAACAACATCACTGGTGTGGTTGTACAGATTGGTAACCGACTACCGTCATCCGAGCCGTCATCCCAAAGAATGAAATCAAAAAAGTTATCGAAAATAAATATGGTTGTGTATGTTGTAAATAAATTGTTGTTTATTAATTATATTAAGAACAGACTATACTAATAATTCACACTAGTGAGGTAATCACGGCGCCAGCAACAATATAATCAGGGTAAATTTATACCAAAACAACAAAGAAAAACGAGCTCGAACGCTCACAAGGTTGAAGGTTGACAATCATAGTTGAGATGATTGCGGATCGAGGTGCAGCCTATACCATAGGTACATATGTGAAGTCTCCACCATAAGCACACGCGCGCGCGCGCGCGCGCGCGGAGAGAGAGAGAGAGAAATTGAAATTGAAATTGAAATTGAAATTTATTCAGGATTACATACAATAGGTCTATTAAGACCCTTTAGGGTATGCAACCCGCTCTCTTATCTCACAGTGTAATAATATATAATCATAACATGTTAGAATACATAAACAAATAAACAAGTGATAACCATAATATTTGGCTTTAGCATAACAAAAATAAAAAAATAATAAATAAATGAATGAGTGTAGGTATAACAATCATAACATATTTTATCTTATCATGAACTTGTACCATGTTTCTCAATTATTCTAGATTTCAGTCTGTTTTTGAATACATGAAAAGATAAAGACAATAAAGAGTGGATCTCAAGTGAGTTAAATAGTTTACAGGCTGTGACTAGAAAGGACTTACTATATTTGACAGTTCTATGTTGAGGAACTAGGAGCCTTTGACTAGAAGATCGATTGTTCCTTTGGTGAACTTGTGACACAAATTGAAATTTACCGTATAGGTAAGATGGAGTTTTGTCATTAAGAATTTTGTACAATAAAAGAGACTGACTTACTTTCCGTCTTTGATCCATTCTGAGCCAATTGAGCTTATCAATATATGCTGTGACATGTTCATCTTTCCTTAGATTAAATATAAATCTCACGCAGGCATTTTGCAGCCTTTGTAGTTTAATTTGATATACAACCAACATATCCTCCATTATAGCAGAACCATAGTCTAAGTGAGGGAGTACAATGCTATTAATAATAGTTATCTTAATATCACAGGGTAGGTGCAGGTAGCTGCGACGTAGTTGGCTTAATATAGTGAGAACCTTTTTACATAAGTATTCAATATGACATCCCCAGTTTAGTGTTGGATCAAAAATTACACCCAAATTACAAACCTTATCACAATATGGTATAGCAATATCATTAATTGAAATATTTGGCACATTTTTGCTCACACTACTTATGTATTTACCACTACCAATGAAGATAGGTTGGGTCTTATCGATGTTCAGAGTCAAATTATGATCTTCAGAGTAGATAATGAGATGTTGAATATCAATCTCAGCACAGCGTATAGCTTCACATTCATTACCACTTTTGAAAGTGGTCCTATATTGTAAGTCATCAGCATAGAGATCACATTTGCCAAACTCAAAAATATTAGGAATGTCATTAACATATAACAGGTACAACAAGGGACCTAAAACAGAGCCTTGGGGCACACCTGTAGACATTTTGGACCATTCTGATACATTATCTTGATCTATAAAGACTCTGTGTTTTCGTTCAGATAGATAAGAGAGAGAGAGAGAGAGAGAGAGAGAGAGAGAGAGAGAGAGAGAGGGGGGCAGAGAATGAGAGGCAGAGAGAGAGAGAGAGAGAGAGAGAGAGAGAGAGAGAGAGAGAGGCAGAGAGAGAGAGAGAGATTTTCACACACACACACACACACGTCGATACCCCATGCCGGAGAGAAACTATCCTAGAGCAGGTAATGAAGTCGCGCAACCCCATCCATCGACGGGGTCCTGTTCCTAGCTCACCTCCGGCGGCGCGACGGGCGAGGCGACGCGACGCTGCCGACGACAGACGCCCCGCCGGGCCGGCCCGCGCCGCCGCTCGCGCTCGCGACCGGCCCGCCATCTGTCGGAGGGTGGCGGAACTTCCCGCGCGCCGACTCGGCGACTCGGTCGAAGGCCGCGTGGAGCGCGGCGGCGTCCCCGCGCCCGCGGCTCGCGGCTAGGGTTCCCAACCGTCCCTTCTGCGGACCCGCCCCGCAGTATACTTCATTTGAGGTGGCACACTTCATGCGCGCGGGCTGCGTCCCCCAGCAGCCCTGACACAGGTGCACGGAGTGCGACAAACCCTCCTCAACTTGTGGGTGCTTCCCTGACACCGGTCCTACACTGCTGCAGCTGCGGCTTGCAGCCTCTCTTGACTCGTTGCTGCAGCGACGGTAGCACACCCAGCAGAGTGCTTAAATTGGTGGGCCCGGCGCCCGGCCCGAGGACCCGGAACGCGTCCGAATGCGGAGAATGGAGATACTATTAGGTTACAGCATTTCACTCGCACCCATACGGTTCCCCGGACCCGCCCGTTTGAGAACTCTGCCACCCTGCCCCTGCTGGTGCCCCTGCGGCTGGCCCTATGCGAGCGCGCCTCCTCCCGCCCACCCCTGCGGCACGAGCGCCGGGCTCGTGCTAATGAGCAATGCCCCTCCCCCCCCCCCTCGCCCAGTCCCGCCCCTGCCGTCCGACCCGCACCGCAACAGGTACGTAGCGCGCCGCACTGTCTCAAGGGCACTAACCCGCAACAATTGCGGAGCCCCCTCCTTACCACCTGCGCCGGGTGCTGGGATAACGACGCCAGCCGTGTTGTATTGCGGTCGAATAATTACTCTGGTCTTACAAGTCATTATAAAGCGTATTTTTTTAGCAGATGCTACCTTAAAACACAACACACTGTGAAAAAAAAATATTTTGCAAATTAATAGGAAATATCTGTGAATTTTGTTAAACGAACTGAATGTGAATTTACTTTTTATTCGTGTTCATTTACAAAAGAACTCTACAACTTGACAAAAATATTCCGTAACTTTCCAAAAGAATTCCGTAACTTGACAAATTTTATCTGTTGTTGCGCGAATTTTCTTGTTTTTCTATACAAAATGTTTCATCAAACTACGGGAAAAACCTGTTTAACGATTTAACAGTGAAACCTGTAAAGTTGTTTCTCGTTTTTTGGTTGTTGGTTTTTTTTTTCAACAAATTTTTACAGTGCACCTACACTAAACCTAAAACTTCTTGTAATTTTTAGGCCCCCGTTAGGGGGGCCTATTGCTTTCGCCAGAAAGTTTTTTTTTTTATTCTTGACGATGGCCCCTTATGGCCGCAGCCGATCGTGTCGAAACGATTCGTACAAAATTGTAATGAAAAATAATACGAAAAATTAGAAAATTTTTGAGATAGGTCTGATGTCAGGCTGTCTATACGTTTTTGCATAAAAGTAGTTTGCATCGTCAGTTTCTATGGTAATTGCGAGCCGAGCACCCTGTGCCGAGCCAAAATTGACACCCTCCAAAATGCTCTGGCCAATAGAAATGTTTCGCGCGAAAATCCAGCCAATAAAAACGTCCGCCTGTTGCTTTGTACCTCGATATCCAAAAGTTTCACCGCACGGAGTGGTCACGTCAGAATCGTTGCAGATTCACGCCATGTAAAAGGGTTCACCACCAGGAGACTTTCAAACGTGACCACTACCTAGCCGCCGCGGCTCCTGATTGTTGGCTGGGACTGTAATTTCGCCGTGGGCGGGGCTTGTGACAATACTGCCAACCTCAGAGTAAATCCTCAATTCATGTTTTCACTGAAAGATACAAATAAGACAACCCGTGAGTTCCGTGTTAATGCGTGGAGGCTTGCACCGTTGTTTACTAAAGGCCTGCAACATCATTTTACGTAGTTACTTAATCTAAGACTACCAAAATATATTTTGTGTTGGTTTGAGTGGACACCAAGCCGGCGTTGTTTAGAGCTGGCCCGCTCGGCGCCATGTTTGTGTCTTAAATATGAGGCGGATAAAATTCACGATTTGGGCTCTCACAGAGAGTTTTGACCTAATATTTTAAATTTCTATTTCATTTAATGGTAAGTGTGTGGCAAATTTGAAACTAGAACCCTTTAATTCTTGCCTGGTGGTTGAATTTAGTGGTTGCCAAGCGCGTTGTTTACAGCTGGCCGGCTCGGCGCCATGTTTGAGTTGGAAATGTGAGACAGATAAAATTCAGGATTTGCCTCTGTGTCTGCCTCTGTGTTCCTTGTGAATGTGTAGTGGCTTCCATAGCTGTGTGCTAAAGGCCTGCAACATAACTTAACGTCGTCACTAAATAAAAAACTTGCCAAATATATTCTAGGTTGGTTTGAGGTGGACGCGTGAGGCGCCGTGTCGCCGGCCCCGCGCCGGCCTTCCCCACCCATAGCCGCCACGGCCGGGGGCTGAGGCTCCCACCTCGCGACTTTAAATCATTGTATAAAGTTATCAAAACGTTGAAAAGTCGAACTGAATGCGTAAATATTGTTTCTGCACCTGCAGATAATGTTTTGGTAAGTTTGACTTCAATGTGGGGAACAGAACTGTTGAAATGGTGTGTATTTACGTAAATAATTTTACGAATCCTTATTTTTTACCTACTGATTAAACCTCCTTGAAACTTTGGGAAACGATTTCCGCATATCTGAAACTGCCTCTTTCACATTCATTTCGGCTGTTTAACATATTGTTCAGTTAAAATAAATTGTCGCCGGGGCGTTAGTGGAGGTCCCAGCCTAGAACCATAAAAGCGACAGGACTGGGCACTCACACCTCAAACGCGCCTCGTTCTGTCGGAGGCGGCGGCGCCTCCCCCAGCCGGGCCACCGGCCTTCTTTTGTTGAGTGGAGGTCCTAGCCTAGAACCTAGAAACGACAGGACTGGGCACTCACGCCTCAAACGCGCTCCGTCCTGTCGAAGGCGGCGGCGCCTCCCCCAGCTGGCTGCGGATTGTCTAGCCTACGTTTTCCTTGCGGCCAGCGAGCCAAGCCGAATCGGCATTGTCGCCAGCTTTCGGGGCTTGGGTGCTCGGGCGCTCGGCCCCTCTTCCCCTCCGCGTGGCGCGCAGGGGAGGAAGGAGGACCGTGGTATATTCAGTTACGTAGCCAGAAATTAAGAAAAAAAGCAAAACTAATAATTGCTTAATTTTTGGGACTTCTGTTTAGCGGATAAAATTTGTGATGTGATTCCCACAGATAGTTCTGACCTAAGTTCTTTCTCATTATGCGGCTAGTTTTAAAACCTAGGGGGCCGTTTAACGCGTTAGCGTTAGAATTTTAAGGTGTCAGCTAGCTTTTACTCTCGAGTCCAGAAACCAAGCGCTTACCCTGGGTATATTGTGGCTGAAGCGCGAAGCGCAGTCCGCGCGGAACAGAGGCACCCTTTCCGCCCAACAATGCTGCTCCGCGAGGACGAGGACTCGCCTGCTCGACTCCCACCGCACCCCCTCCCCTCCCCCGGCGCATCAGGATGAAGAGCGCCTTCCTTGGCCCGCGTAGTCTTCGTCCAAGAATTATTATTAATTGGTTAATGGAATATTCGTTTAACATATGAACCAGAATGAATTTATATAGTTTTTCTTCTAAAACAATTACGTACTATGCAAGGCAACGAGAGCTAAAATGCATGCCTTCGGTAATGAGCAGGTTCTAAAAACTTAACAATACATAAGATACGTACAAAACATTTCTATATATGTTAATAGAAAATTTCACCGCGATACTAGTTTTAAAGGATATAATCCATGCTTTCAGTATCAATTCTTAATTGAGATGTTTCTCAACTTTGCACTACAATCGATAGAGTTCAACTAACATACAACATAGACGTATTGAACCGATTCAGGAGCGTGCACACGCTCACCAGTGATTACTAACAAGCTCGCGAAGAATTAGTCTGTAAGTACAATATGCTTTAAAATTCTTTGCACCTTGCAAAGAAAATAGTTTGCAAATACGAACCAACTTTTTTTACAAGCACTATACAGTGCTTATTAAACACAGTGTTTGGACACTTAACATTGTAAGAAATATTGTACCAAGGAGTGCACTGCATATACGAGGCATATACTTAAGGGCTTTTACAGGCGTAGAGTAAACTATTGCCCACTACTTTTGTAAAAAAAATTAAAATAATAATAAGTTATATTTCTTTCATTTTTGCAGTGTTACGGGACATGAGAGCACATGATCGTTGATTTTTTTCCAGTGTACCGCACATAAGTCTTTGTGTTGAAGGCAGGTGTACTTCGTACCCAAATTTTGTGTACTCTATACTCAGAACAGTTCGAGCAGGCACACGATTACATGATTCGTACAAAAAAAAAAAACGTTTGAGCAGGCCCCCTATTACATGATTACAGGAATTACAGATATAAGTTTTGTGGGATTAAACTCCAAATTTTAATTAGCATTGGAAATCTTTAAAAACTTGACACGCGGGAGATTACAAAGGGATTAATTACAGGCTGGTTTGTACGCAAGATTGGAACGCCTCGATCAAACCAATCAAACCCGACGTCAAAGTGCACTCCGCGCTGAGAAAAAAGATTAGCACATACAGCTAAAACCATTGCAATATATGCACAGCTAAAATTTTAGCTGTGCATTTATTGCAATTGTTTTAGCTGCATGTGCTAATCTTTTGCCTCAGTGCGTATAAGGCCTTTTCCTTGGTTTTGTGAAGAAAAGAAATTGTGTGACGTTGCTATTGTAGCAGTGCGGGGGAGACGACAGATGGAGAAGTAGGGCCTCCTCCCTTCGGGTTCCGCGCCTGCCGCCGGGGCGTTTGTCGCTCAGCGCGTCGAGTCGGCGGCGCGGCCTTCTCTCGCGCCTCCTGCTTCAATCGCATTTTCCCCTTTTATCGTCAGGAAATAAAGACTTTGCGAAATCCATTGTCAGCTCGGTGCTTTGCGTCTGGTCGGGCCGGCGGAGCAGAGCGGAGCAGAGCGGAGCGGAGCACGGCGACACGGACAATGTCGCGCTCGGAGCGATCTTTGTCTTTGCCGCCAGCGCGGCGGTCCGATGGATGCCCGATTAATTTTATGACTTTCTTCCTCTGTAGGGTTTCCTCTGTGCCGCCTCCTGAAAGCGGCGGAGGACTCAAAAAGCCGAGGCGGATGTAACAGAGAAGAGGGCAACTCGCGTCCGGAGGAGCGCGCTCTATCCGCATGGGGTTAGCGCGGGAGCGCCTGGAGGTAGGCAAACCTTTCGGCATCGATGCGTTCGTATCGCGTAGTTCTAGGGGCTTTTAAGAGCGCGTCCGAATTGAAGGTGGTGGGTAAATGGAGAGTGCTCTGGGAACGTCTGGGAATCACAGTGTGAGACAGTCTCACACCTTTTGGTGTGAGGCCAAAATTTCTCACACCATTTAGCTCGATTTTTGTGGTGAAGAAAAAATGTTTTTATTACTCCGCATATTCTTATTCTTCGTCGATAGAGCTTTCAAAGGAGCCATCACGTGATAAGTCTGAGGCTGGTTGCAGCTGGAAGTACCTATCCCCTTTGTTTATTTCAAGTAGTACAGAGGCCAGAGATAATATGCTTTCAGACCCATCACATTTTAGCTCGTTTGAAAGCTCTTTCAACAAAGAATAAGACTATGGGAGAAAAAACGAACACTTTTAGTCACCGCAAAAATTTAGCTAAATGGTGTGAGAAATTTTGGCCTCACACCAAAAGGTGTGAGACTGTCTCACACTTTGATTTCCAGACACACGAACTGGAAATGTATTTTTTCGTACATGTGAAATGTACGCATATAAACGTGCGGATTTATGTAAAAAATCGTGCAGAATTATGTAAAATATTGTGCATAGATCTGCAGAATTTATTACATATCGAAAAAATGCACAATAATAAACAGATTCATGTACAATATTCTACATAATTCTGCACGATTTTTTACATAAATCCACTCGTTTATGTGCGTACATTTCACATGTACGAAAAAGTACATTGCCAGTTAGCGTGGAGTGAGTCTAGCTCGTCTTTAGTGAAATAGTGCGAGTGGTCTGGGAATTCCATACGAAACGGAATTCCGTTTTGTGCTCACAATGAGGCGAAAGAGAGGGCATTGAGAAACATGAAGTTGGAGTTACTGAGAAATATGAAACTACAAACCATGGTAACAAGTGGGAAAAAAGCCAAGTGGAAGATGCTAGACTAAAGAAAAAAAAAGTTTAAGGTGCACATAAAGAGAATAAAAACACAACCCTTAATAAATAAGAAACTTTTTTTTAAAATTATTCTTGTTTTAACATTGACGTGGCTAGTAATTCGCGTTCAACACGTTCAAAAATATAAGAGGCGGCCGTACGTATAACAATTTCCCACTACTTCTCTAACATAAAAAATGTTCTATTTGTTTCATTTTTGCAGTGTTACGGCACGTGAGAGTTGAAGGGGGAGAGCCGTGCCGGAAAACAGGAGGAGGGAAAGACCCCGTCAAACGTCTATAACGAGCAGAGAAGCAGGAGCGGGGAGAGAGGTAAGAAAAAAATCTTATTCGCTGCAGTTGTACCATTCCCTCGACCAAATCCATTCACCCCCGCATTTGCCCTGGCCGCCCTCTCCTCGAGATTACACGATCGCGCGTTCGTCGGAAGCAGATAGGAACATCAGGGATCATGTGACCTTTTGAGCTTCGCGCCATTCGCTTGCAGTTTCGCGAAAATTGTTGTCACGCTGCATTAATCGTTAAGACACTCGAAAAAGGCATTTTTAAAAATAATCAAATGTATGGGTATAATTTTCTAAAAAAATCCAAACTGAAATTACTGCGGAAATATTGCCCACATCATGCGATTGCCTTACGTCGCTTCGCCCTTTTGCTGTGCGCAAATCCTCCCTCCGCCTTGCATTCCAATACCACGCCATTTTGCCGAGTCAAAACGACCATTTAGCATTTTTCTTGGCTAGTCCGGAGCTCCCCTCCCCTCCCCCACCCACCCCAACGCCTCCGCTCCGCCCCGCCCCACCCCTCCTCGCAGAGACTCCTCCCCACGGCCCCCCTCCCCCCCTCCCCTCCCGGCCACAAAAAGTGCAATAAAAACAGCTCCTCCCCTCGCAAGCCTCCCCACCAGCGTTTTTTTCTTCTCCTGCCTCTCTGCCTCTCCCCTCGTTTTTTAGTCCGCCTCCACCGCGTATTATTTCGTGCCCCTTCCTCCCCGCCTCTCTTTTCCCTCTCCATCCTCCCTTGCGTGTCTCTCTCTCTCTCTCTCTCTCTCTCTCTCTCTCTCTCTCTCTCTCTCTCTCTCTCTCTCTCTCTCTCTCTCTCTCCCACCTTCTCGATCCAAATGGTATTATATCCTCGCCTGATCAGATGAGCCGGGGCCGAAAGGAGTTGGTTGGAGTCGGCTCTCTGCGCAATTCCCCTCACACGGCGCACTCGACTCGATGGCGGTGGCGCTGCTGCTGCTGCTGCTGCTGCTGCTGCTGCTGCTGCTGCTGCTGCTGCTGCTGCTGCTGCTGCTGCTGCTGACCTGCGGCCCGTCATGATGTGTCCAGCTCGCGGCGCGGTCGCGCGAGCGACGCCACACCGAGCAGAAATGTGTATTTTATATCGAATTTGGAAATTGGATATTGGAGTGGAAATAAGTCTCGCTATGCCGTACCGCCCCTTCATGAAACATTCATGTCTCGGGCTCCCTTCAGTTGAGCCCGGCCCGGGCCCCTCCTTCTTCTCCTTGCCACCGCCTCGCTCCGCCTCCGCCCCGCCTGACTGCGTGTCTGCCGACAGCCTCACCCCCAGCCAACCACACGGCCAGCCCGCGCAGCCCGGCCCCGAAAGACTTTCTTTCCTTTTCTGCGCGACTCGATCGGATTGGGACCAGCGGCTGTGGCGCCCAGACGAGCTGGGGGCGGGGCGGGGCGGGGCGGGGCGGGGCGGGGCGGGGCGGGGCGGGGCACCCTCGAATAGGTGCGGCTGTCTCGCACTCCTCGCAGTAAGAAAAATCTTCCTTGAGACAAAAATTATTTATTTTCGTATGTCGTGGCGCGGGAGATTTTTACGGAAATATCGTGACAGTCATCTGTCACTATTCCAGGAACTTTTGTTTCACACTGCAAACTCAAGTGTGCGCCTAGTACACACTTGCGCGTGCTCACAAGCACAAACTTACAGATGTAAGCACACACTCTCACTAAAAGGTGTGTGTTTACAGCCTGCACTCTCTTAACTTGAACTTGGAGACCAACTATATTCTGTTATACGAACCAGTTTAGCCAGAAAAATAGGCAAAATTCCCTCGCATACAACTGTGTGAGGTAGACTGAACGGGTAGCTCTAGGTAGCCTCCTGTGTGGAGAGGCTGCCTGATAGGCAGGCGGACATACCTGTCTGCATCACACAGTTGTATGCGAGGGAGTTTTGCATGCTTTTCTGGCAAAATTGATAAGAACTTTAAAGAGAGTTTGAAATTCTATCTCAGCCCGAGATTTTGCATTTACAAGCCTACATGAGAAGAGTCTGTCAAAAGACAATCTCAAGTAATAAAGTGTTTTTAACAGAATTTTGTATCATTGGTATTAAAATCTGCATCACATCGCCCCGATGCAGAAAAATATGTATCCAACATCACACAAATTG
This sequence comes from Frankliniella fusca, assembly GCA_029379305.1. NCBI lineage: Eukaryota > Metazoa > Arthropoda > Insecta > Thysanoptera > Thripidae > Frankliniella > Frankliniella fusca. The sequence continues at coordinate 500,268 of JAHWGI010000394.1, forward strand.
TTTTGTTTTTCTATTCTTTTATTTTATTTTGATCTTAGAGTATACACTTGGTTGTTTTGAGCCATTAATTAGCTCACTCTAGGAATGCATTTGCATAATGTACACGTATTTGCCCTGCAAGTTGAATGCTGCTTGCAGACAAGCACACATCAGTGTTTGTACTCAGGGCCTACGTAAGCTCGTAGTGTGCGTATACGTGTAAGTCCAAATTGCCACTTTGTGAATTTTTTGTGTAGAGTTGTGCAGTTATAGATTCCATCATACTATACTGTTAAAACTTTCGACGTGAATTTTGACGGTTTTGTCTGGAAATATTTTAGCCAGTTAAAGGGCCGACTGTAACAATCGATCTATGGACCTTTCCGTGCCTGCAAAATACGAACCAGCACCTAAGAAAAGTAGTGTATTGTGTATTTTCTTTCTCATTTGGCACTATTGATGAATACTGTTTACGGACCTTCCGATCGTAAACAGTTGCGAAAGCACCCGTAACTTCTAGCAACAGTTTTTCCCGTATTGTTGAAGCACTTACAATTCCCCTTACAAAATACAACGTGCTTTCCCTAGACATTCGCGTCATTTACTACGGAAATTTCAGCTGTGTCCATCGAGTCATTGACCATTAAAAAAAGCCAAATCTTACTGTACCTTTTCGTGGTCAGAACGCTCGCACAATCTTCGCACGGCCCCCGCGCCCGCGCCTTGTCGCCAAGCCCACAGAGTTCACGTTTACAATTCCTGCAGCGACTTTCACCGGGAGGCTGGGCGCCTCGCTGCCGGGCTGCTCAGGCTGCCCATCGTCATTTCCCCGGGGCGCCATTCCGCGGGCGGTATCAGAAATCGAATCAGCTTAGCGGGGCCGGTGGCGGTGGCAGCGGCGTAGCTACCTCCCTGCTTCAGCAGGAGGCCAACGAGGGTGGCAGGGCGGGGCCGGCAGCGGTGGCAGCGGTGGCAGCGGCGTAGCTACCTCCCAGCTTCAGGAGGCCAACGAGGGCGGCAGGGCGGGGCCGGCAGCGGTGGCAGCGGCGTAGCTACCTCCCTGCTTCAGGAGGCCAACGAGGGTGGCAGGGCGGGGCCGGCGGCGGTGGCAGCGGCGTAGCTACCTCCCAGCTTCCGGAGGCCAACGAGGGCGGCAGGGCGGTGCCGGCAGCGGTGGCAGCGGCGTAGCTACCTCCCAGCTTCAGGAGGCCAACGAGGGCGGCAGGGCGGGGCCGGCAGCGGTGGCAGCGGCGTAGCTACCTCCCTGCTTCAGGAGGCCAACGAGGGCGGCAGGGCGGGGCCGGCCGCGGTGGCAGCGGCGTAGCTACCTCCCAGCTTCAGGAGGCCAACGAGGGCGGCAGGGCGGGGCCGGCAGCGGTGGCAGCGGCGTAGCTACCTCCCTGCTTCAGGAGGCCAACGAGGGCGGCAGGGCGGGGCCGGCCGCGGTGGCAGCGGCGTAGCTACCTCCCAGCTTCAGGAGGCCAACGAGGGCGGCAGGGCGGGGCCGGCAGCGGTGGCAGCGGCGTAGCTACCTCCCTGCTTCAGGAGGCCAACGAGGGCGGCAGGGCGGGGCCGGCCGCGGTGGCAGCGGCGTAGCTACCTCCCAGCTTCAGGAGGCCAACGAGGGCGGCAGGGCGGGGCCGGCAGCGGTGGCAGCGGCGTAGCTACCTCCCAGCTTCAGGAGGCCAACGAGGGCGGCAGGGTGGGGACGGCGGCGGTGGCAGCGGCGTAGCTAACTCTCCGTGTCCAGGAGGCCATTGCGGGGTGGCGGGGCGGCGGTGGTGGCAGCGGCGTAGCTACCTCTCTGTATCCAGGATGCCAGCGGGGGCGGCGGGGTGGCGGGGGAGGGACGGCGAGGTGAGCTGGGGAAGAAAAAGAGAGAAACACGAGCCGCAGCGGTAATTGGCAAAGCGATAGCCGCCCACCCGCAGTCCGCCTTAAGCCCCGGCAGAGTCCTCAAACTAGCAACACGCAGTCGTTGCGGATTATACTCCCTCCGGGGGAATATGATAAAAAGTAAAAATAAGAGTAACAAAAAAAGTTTGGTGATGAGTTTATTCGAGCTGCTGGTAAGTTAATCGTCGTAGAAGAGCCGGCCACCGACGTTGTCTGCTTGAATCGTTTTGTCCAGCTTGTTTTTCGCCTCAACGTTTTTTTCCCCCCTCAGTTTTGCGGCGCGCTTGCTTAAACGTGTCCTTTTTTTAAAGTATTTTCTGGGCGTTCTGACTCTGCCTTCGTTGACTTGTGTCCATCCATCTGCTCACGGCGGCTCGTGACTTTTTCTCTCTACCCTCCCTCCTCGTGAAGCACCCGACCCAAGAGTCTCAAATCGTGGCAATTAAGGTTGTGTGCCGTCAGCGAAAAGTGGTGCCATCGAGGCTGAATGTTCCCACCGCTGTGGACGGTCGCGTTAGGAGCCGGGCCTGTGCTGCCGGCGGCTGCCGGGTCGAGGCTTGCGTCATGCAAATCGTCTTATGTCCTTTTAAATAATTAATCTTTTAAAAAAATTCTTCACTTTATTCGATAAATTTTATATTTATTAGATAAAGATCCGAACCCACAAATCTTTCAATAAAAATTTAAAATAGTTGTTAATGAAAAGAATTAATTACGCCGCAATATGTTTTTTTTTTGTTTTTTTTTTCCACCAACCATACGGATTAGACTTACAGCGAAAAACATAATCTTCTTTTTCTTTTAAATTGTGGTGTAGACGCCATGTTCTCCGTGCACGCACTGTACCCTCCCGCACCCTCGCGCGCCGCGCGCACCCACGCCACGCCACTTCTCGCAACCCCATTGGCCAGACGCCAACCTCGCATCGATCGCCTCATCGAATTACTGATCAATGACGATCGAATCGTAGCCAATCAGAATAGCCACAAAATAAAACATGATGCGTCAGGATTTTGGAGATGTATTTGTATGTTTTCCTCCTCCTAAATAAGGGTGTTCTTTTCAACTTCTTGTTGAATTCAGATTAATTTTCAACTCTTTTCGTTCGTTCAGGACACTCCCCAATTAATTGCAACCACAAATTTCGATAAAAACGATCACGCAACTGTCTATAATGACCTTGAAATATTGCTTTGCTTTTAAAAGAATTTTGCTCTCTTTTTTTGACAAAGTTGTTTTCTTTTTTTCTTTTGGTAAGCATTACTGTGTACATGCAGATTGCATTTCTGATCAAAGTGGCAGGCCTGGCAGGCAGGCAGGCCGCGTGCGCTCGCCTCCCACTCCACCGCACATGTTCTGCCCCACCCTGAGGCACCCGGCCCTCTCCGCTCACTGCTCACTCTGTCGTCGCTAACGCTCAAGGAGGAGGAGGGAGTACTCTGTGTAGGGGAGGAAGAAATGTTTCCCCGAGCCGATCGTTAGCTCAATTTAATAAACGCAGTTTGATTTTGATGGAAGAAATAAGCCACCCCAGGCTTCGCCCACGCGACCCGGCGCACACACTGGCCCCCGCCCCCATAGCCCCGGCATGACAGCAAAACAACGCAGACGAGGAGAGACGAAATATTCTCTCTCTCTCTCTCTCTCTCTCGCTCTCTCTCTCTCTCTCTCTCTCTCTCTCTCTCTCTCTATATATATATATATATATATATATATATATATATATATATATATATATATATATATATATATATATAATTATCTTTTGCGTTAAGTAGTACATTCACACATGTGTATTCGGACTTCGGACCCACCCTGCCACCCACTCAGAATTTGTTGCATGCATTCGCGATCCGAAATGTTTTCAAGAATGTATGACCTTCTATAGTGCTTTTTTACACAAAACAGAGGAGCGTCTGGAAATCCAAGTGTGAGAATGTCGGACACTTACTTGTAGGTGTGCGAGAATTTACTCGTGTACACTTGGTGTTAGGGCCAAGCTCATACGTGAGAAGAACAAATTCAATATTCCACATTGGTTCTAATTTATACAACTGCGACTAATTAAATTATCGCTCCGTTGAAAAAGCTAACAGGTGTGCATGTTTAGTCCGTGGAGCACGTAGGGGAGCGAAGGCACATAATCGATTTCCGATTACCTGTCGATACAATAGCAATCGATGCGCGCATTATGCTGCTGTTGCACTGCGACAATCGCTCTCACACCCCCCACTATCGAACCGACAATCATCACCCAAATGATGATTTGATTGCTAGCACAGGTCTATTTGGCTCAGCAATCATAAGCGTATGCGCACATTTTGCAAACGGAGACAAAATATTCACTGAGGAAATTTTTTACTTGAAGCTGTGCGAGATGTTTTGTAAATTACGATCTACAAAACGTTGTAAATTCGTAATATGTGGTCGTTACGTATTGCTTATAACTTTGCGGTATGTACTTAATAGTAATTTTACAACTCCACTGCGTGGAAAATTTTCCCTTTAAACCCACAACTCTTCACACTCACTGCGGAAACACATACACTCTCACGCTTTGGACGAGATACTTTGCCACTTATTCCGATGACACAAGATGAACACAAGATGCCGCATCCGCTTGTCGTTGAACCAGCAAGGCGAAACTACCGATTTTGAGGGGCGAAGGTCGAAGCACGCCGAGGTGGGTGCGGCTCGGGCCGGGCCGGGCGGGCAGGTGAGATGTGGACCAAGCAGCAGCTCTGTTCGCTTTGAGCTCAGAACAGCTCAGCGCAGTGGCTCGCTCCATGCCGGCCAGGCCCATGCCGCCGGCCCGCGCATCATTTGCATACTGTCAGCAGTGGAAGGGGTAACAACCCTCCCCGAAACAATAGAGGCTTGCCCTCGTTCGTAATTATCTTCGTCCTGCACCTTTTTTTTTTATCCAGCTTCCCTTATTATTATTTTTTCTCCTGATGTCTTCTCTTTCTTTAGTACTCTCTAAGGTTTTCACTAGGAAATTTGCCCAGTGGCTACTAGACATTTTGTGCTTGTCATAACTTATCAAGAAACTCCAAAGTATTATTAAAAGAATTATTTGTGTTACTAAGCTCTTTACTAGAATTTAATTTCACCGTCATCTTAATACAATAAAAACGTTTAGTATTATTAATACCAGAGAAAACGTTCAATAACACTAAAGATTTACTTAATAATTTATGACAGCACAAAACGCCTTGTAGTTTACTACGCAAATTTCCTAGTAAAAACTGTAGAGTGTGTTCGTGCTACACGAAATGCAAGGAATTATTGACAGGTTTTGGCTTCCTGCTACCCTTTACTGAAAGTGGATTTATGAGCAATCATCTCTGTGAGAAATGAGTTGGAAGATGTTTGATATATTTTCGTACTTCTCTATGCAAGAAGTCTTACATGTCCGTGCTAAAAACGATTCATAGATTCGATGTAGAGTGGATATCGTTAACTCCGATAATTCATCGATATAAAACTTACACTCGATCTAATAATCGAAACGATATTGAATCGAATAAAATTGGACCAATTCTTTGATTTTGAGCCCAAATCATTGTCGATTTGCCTCAGAATCGACTTCGACTTAACATCCAATCGACGAAACGCTTCTGACTTGGAGTTCAACCTCCCACCTTCTCGCCTAGTGCTTGTAAATTCAGAATCGTAAATTGTGATTGTACGACACACGGAAAAAACTTCGTCTTGGTTTTCAAGCAGCCCCGGAAACCCTGTGTATTTTCTCCATAAGAGCTGCTTGGTTTTTCCAAAACTGCTTGGAAACCAGGACGCCGTTTTTTCCGTGCATCCGTTTTCGAAATTTTTCCTGCACTCGGTACGATAATTTCTCTCAGTCATGCAAGGGTGTAGTATGCAGTACCAAATTTGATAAAAATCTCCAGGAAAAAAAAAATTGATCCTTGTGCAGAAACTGATCACAGATTGTTTCACCACCGGAAAAATTCTTCTCTCTCTCTCTCTCTCTCTCTCTCTCTCTCTCTCTCTCTCTCTCTCTCTCTCTCTCTGTGTCCCCCTCTCTTGGTCCCCGGCCTCCTGTTACCGTTCTCGCCCCGAGTGACGGTACACCCGGGCCTCCGTCCCAACCCTCCGAAACCCTTTCACCCCATACCATTCCCCTCTCGCTATACCCTCCCTCCCGATGAAACAATGCGCGACGACGGTGGCGGTCGTGTAAAGACACAAAAAAAACTAAAAGGAAGTGATATGAAACAAAAACTAAACCATTTGCCTCCTTTTATTATGTTAAACGTAACGAGGAGGAGGAATCCCACGAATAAATACGGGTTAATAAAAGCGTCCCGCGTCCGTCACAGCCGCGAGGCGCGCCGCCCGTCTCCGCGGGGTCCACACCGCGCTCCCCGTCTCATTAACATTTTCTTGGGAGTGAGGTGAAGACAACATATTTCAAATTACCTAGAAGACAGGGATTTAGCGTGGCTCTGCAATATAACTCGACGCGAAAGAGAAATTTTTAGTCGCAAGCAAGAAGTTTGATATTTTTCTTCCAGTTACCTGTCTTTCCACAGTTTTGATAGGATATGCATCCCCTGTAAGCAATTAAGTCGAGCCCGACCGCGTGAGGGCAGCGGCAGAACCCTTTTTCTCCGGGGTGGGACTTTTTGTCGCGGTACGGTATATGTCGACTGGGAACGTTCAGGTCGACCACCTGGGTATCTTATCAGTCACTCGAGGTATGACGTGATGCGCCGGGGAAGGCCGTTGGGAGCGTATAATGCACAGGGCAGTGAGGAGAGGAGTGGCGGTGACCCGCCCCGCCCCACCCCGCCCCGCCCCGCCCCGCCCCGCCCCGCCTCGCCCCGCCCCGCCTCGCCCCGCTCCAGCCACGCCCTCGGCCAGACAAGGCCATGTCCGTTTTTCATTTGGAAATTAAGACACGCGGGAATAACCTTTTCCTTTTTTACTTTATTCATCGCATCTTGGAGTAAGGGTGAAACAATGTGCACAAAGCGCAGTGGGAGCTGATCTGCATACGAGGAGGAAGGTGCGCGGGGGTCGGCCAGGGGTCTGGGGGGGAGAAGGGTGACGGGGTCGCCGAACTGCCAGGACACCAGATTCTTGGCAAGATTGTCTCACGCGTCACTCGATCGGTCGAAAATCTATGCATTACGTCACGAGTAAATGAGGGAGGCGTACTGACAGCAGATAGCTCCTGATGCCTCGATAAAGTTAGTGTTCCCAGAGGCCATCAAGCATCCGGTGTCCGGATGAAATTGATAAAACATTCTCCTCTCTTTTCTTTTTCCTTCCTTTTTTCTTAACTCTATCCTTTCTTCCTCTCTTTCATACTTTTCCTCAAACTGTACTTTACCCAGTATATTTTTTACACGTTGTTCTAGTTCTTCGTCACTAATTGCATGCATTGTCATAGGGACCGTCTTACATGACAGCACTTCGGTAGTGGAAAAGAGAGAGGGGGCGAGGGCACATCTGAGGGGACCATAGCGAGGGGCATTCACTCTAAAAGTATGTGACCCGACTAACTACTGCGTCTATCACGCTGTACGTATTATGCTCCAAAAATTTACAGATTTAGCCAAAGTCTGGCAAAAACGGGCAAAACCAGCCTTAAACGACCCAATAAGTAAAATATGGAGAATTTTGGCCATCACGCTTCTATTACGCCTTTATTACTGATAGAGTGAGCCGACTATTACGCGAGTGCGAGGGGTCGTCAATTAACTTAAGCCGTTACGGAGGAATATTGGTATTATGAGTAGTGTCAGAGGAATATTTTAAAGGTAATAATTTTAGTAATAAAGGTAAGATTGATAGAAATATTGGGAAAAAATATGCGTAATTTCGATGTAATATGAAGGTATTATCAGTAATATTGAGAGACTATTGGAGTAATATCAGTCCCACGTACGAAGGAATATCGGAGTTGACGACCCCTGCTTGCGCGAGTTCATGTCCCCTCGGAGACCAGTGATCTTTCGTAATGAAATATATATTTAAAAAAAAAATTGTGGAATTGTTCTCTTCTCAGAAGAGCTATCATCAAGGGCGAGACAAAAGGTCTCACAACACGTAACGTATGATGCCACCGCAGGTAAGGATTAAATTTCCTCGCATCTCGTCGTTAAAAGCTAATTGGAAGCGCACAATTCCCCCTCCCCCCTTAAAAAAAAAACACACACTAATAATCGATCGACGAAATCAAAGTTTTCACTGACAGTACTGTTCGGTGGCGATTCCATGTGCTCGCCTTTTATCTCACCGAACCGCACACAGAGCATTGCGATTGTAGCTCGCGCCACCCCTTTGTGTTTATTGCGCTTGGTATTCATATTCCGGTGCGGTTTTCCGGCAATCTCTCTCTCTCTCTCTCTCTCTCTCTCTCTCTCTCTCTCTCTCTCTCTCTCTCTCTCTCTCTCTCTCTCTCTCTCTCTCTCTCTCTCTCTCTCTCTCTCTCTCTCACACACACACACACACACACACACACACGCGCGCGCGCGCCTAGATTTTGCGAGCGTATAGTGAGGGGAGGGGCCCCGGAGGGAGGGAGGAGTTGGCCGAGGGGGTGGGGATGGCTCAAGAGTAGCAGGGCCGGGTCGGGCAGGGGCCATCAGCGGCAGCCATATTCTTCTATCGATTCAGAGTCACCAGCCCGCGCCCCTCCCCTCCCCTCCTCTCCCTCCCCCACACACCCTGCCTGCACATGCCCTCCTCCGCCCCCTCAATCCTGCCTGCCTGCCTCCTGCCTGGCTGCTTTATACTCGCACGACGACGACTTTTTCCGACGGAGATGAGTTTTACGCGCATTCATATTCAATTACTACGACGTCACATTCTGTTTCATTTGAAAACTATCACATTCTTCTGCACGGAAAAAAATGTTTAATTGTGCTGACTACCGTTTGAGTTGGTTTTGCCCTTACTGCGCCTTTCTCGTTGTGATAACCAAACCTTTGGTTGTGAGAACGCATGTTTGGATTGTCACAGCGAAAATGTAGTTGGCACAGCTAAACGGTGCGTTGGCACAGCGAAACCGTTCGTTGGTTCGGCAAAAATGGACCAAAGCGCCATTTCCGTCATGCCAACGAACCGTTTCGCTGCTGCGACGCGCTTTTCGCTGCTCCAACTAAATTTTTCCTGAGACAATCCAAATATGCGTTAAGTTACAAGTGAGTTTAATTATCGGAAGGGAAGCCGCCAGGAGCGGAAAATCGACGACTCCATCATTTTCCTCGATTGCGTGGGGAACTTTTCACTGCACTGGAAAAACAAAGGTGCTATATAGCACCCTTTCTGTGGCGCTATTGAATTTTATGGGGTGTTACTGCACTAATGCCTTTGTAAAGGCACGAATAGGGCCAAAAATAGCACCTTTGAGAGGCGATAGCGCCTTTCTAAAGGCACTATTTCACTAACGCCTTTAAAAGGCATTAGATAGCACCTTTGTTTTTCCAGTGTGGTGTTCGGCTCAGAGATTTCGCACAAAGTCAAGACTGAGCTAACTTGATAGCCTGGCTGGACCATGTCCGTCAATCACCGCCCTTACACCCACCCTCTGAAACCAAAAGGCGAAAAACTAGCCGCGAGCCATAGTGCGCCGTGCGCCAGCCGGCCGGTCATCCTGGGCAGTAGGCAACCCAGCAGGCGGTCGCGGGTCACGGGCCGCCTCTCAGCACCCCTCCCTGTCAGGTAGGATGGCTGGTAACGCCGCGCCGTCCTATCCACCTTGCGCTCTGGTTGACGATTCCTCCTGACGTTCAGACATATCCCATAATTCTTTCCTAACATTTTTGACGAGTTATTCTTTTTTATTAATTTAACTTTTTAAAAATTTATAAATTTGTTTATAAAATTATTAATTTGAAGAAAACAATGTTTGTAAATTGTCTTACCAAAAAAAAAATAAATCTGAATGCTCGAAATAGTGACAAAATTAATTTGTAGTTTTTTTCAAATAACTGTGTAATGTTTTCTGAAGTATTTTTTTTTTCTTTTGCTACTACTAATTAGAAGAATTTCGGGTATAGGACAGAATCCGCAAGGAGGGAAAGAGCGCCCCCGATTTTCTCATCTCGTAATAAGTGTGCGTCAAATCTTTTGGGAGGTGAACGAATGGCTATTCGCTCATTTGTAAATACGACTAAAACCCTCAAGTGAACGCGCGTTCATTCGATCACCTACAAGTGTACGAAAAACAGTTGACTTATGCATGCAAGTCATGGACATTTAAATGCGAAATACGGCACGATGTCTTGCGCTTGAGGTATAACGTGACAGGTGCGATGGTGCCGTGCTTTTTTTATTATTATCATTTATTATTATTTTTTTAATGTTTACGACACAGTCTGCGCACGCGCCTCGAGTTTCATCGGGAGGCACCTACAGCGGGATGCGTAATCTATAAAGTGTGGCGTGGCGTTGCACCATCAAAATAATGCCGCGCCCCGTACTTTAAAACACATCAAATCCATAACGCCCCGCGGATTAAAGGAAAAGCGGAATCGATTAGGAATGCGGGGTGGTTCAGATCGGCAACTTTGATGCCTCACGGCTGCGCCGGGCCACCCACGCCGCGCCCGCCCCACCCCGCCCCACCGGGGAGCCCCCATGAATTAGGCAAAAGCGGGAGGAGGGAGGCCTGCAAATCTACATGTCATAATGCCATCCCAAATCGTCACGTCCAGAAAAACGGAAAAATTTCTAACCTGAACGAATGCTTTCCCGCGCTGATTGTAGAGAAAATGTGGGAGGGTTGCATTCTTCTGGAAAATTTACCGCGCAGTCAAATTTTATTTCTCGAATTTTCCAGGAAGCTTGGGTTTTAGCAAAAGAGGACTCTGTATTAATTTTTTTCGCCCATTTGGTTTTAACCAGGCTGGGACACGGTTGGTCAGGCAGCACGCTGCATGTATTATTTTAGAAGCTGGAAACTCGTCGGATGCTATTTGAACTGTTTTTTTTTTCTTTCTACCTCATCTCTCTTCCGACGTGTGTCGCCGCTAATAACGGGTCCACATTATGCACAGTCAAGCCGCGGCAAAACAAATATTCAAGACAAAGGGAGGCCTATCGTGGGCCTGCATCGCATCTTAATGCAAATCAGAGCTCATTTCAAGATTTTTTTTTCCTCTCCTCCCAGGGCACCATAAACCAAAAATTAGGGATTACACGCGAGAAGGCAAAAAACAAAATTAAAGAAAAAAGTAGGAAGAGTAGAGGAGACCGGAGCAGACTGCCGCACGGTGCGGCGCGGACAAAGCATGGGAGGAAGTGCAGCCCCAGAGAGGCGGATACCAAACGGACGCCTCATGCGCAGTGGAGGAATGAAAAAAAAATATTTTTATCTTTGGCTCTGCTGCCATGTATGGGGTATCCGTTGTTGCGCTGCAGGCCACTATCTCAATGTTGTCAAGTTTCTCTGTGAAAAAAACAACAACATAAATTTGTGAATTAACCGAGAATATTTAAAACCTATATTTTTTTTATCGTATGAGTGAATTTTTAATTTCGGAGCAAATGTTCTGATAATGACACGCGGTTTGATTTTGGCTTGCCTCTCTTCTTTACTCCTCTGCTCTTGCACTGTCAATCACAAAGCAGAATGGATTCCCAACTTAATTTGATTGGCCGCTAAGCTCTTTAGGGCCCTCGGGACGTACCACCGTCGACGTCTGCGTTTCCCTCAATTACGGTAAAACGGCAAACGCTAATATTCCAGTCGCCTGGTCCACGAGAAAATGTGTTCGACGACCCCTGGCCATAGATCCGGGCGCCACTCTTCCTGAATATTTTTCAACATATCAAAATTTAAACTCCCTGCCATTTTTATTTCTTTTTAACGGGCTCTCGTCTCCCCATGACCTCTCCTCCAAGTCATATCAGTATTACGGTCCGCATCTGCGGTCAAAATATCGATCGTTTTATTCCTAAAAACAAATTCGTTTCGCTCTTACAAAATATTCCCCCAAGGCGGACTTGTCTCATCGGAAAGCGCAATCTCCGCGGGGTGCGGGCGGCAGCCAGGCGGAAATAGAGCAAGGGCGGACTCACGAGGGAAGTCCCGCGGGAACCTCAGCCGCCGCTCCGGCCCGGCCCCACCCGCTCAGCCGCTCAGCACGGACCAAAACTTTTTTCTGTCGCGAAGACGCCTCATACCCGAGCTGGCGGTGTGGAGGCGTCGCGACGCTTGTGGCGCCGCCGCTGCCGCCGGGGGAGGTTGCGGCGCGGGGTCGCCATGGTGACTGCGGCGGCATCATGGCTGCCGGCGCAAAGTGGGGTAGGCAAGGGCGCCCTACCTCCTACACAGCATTGCCTGTTCGGCATTGCCCTTTACTTTAGTGACTTCCTGAAACTTCGTCTCAAAGCACAAAGATTTTTCAGCGAGCGCTGGTAATCGGGATTGTGAGGCCACCTACTCTGTGAATGTTAGGACGGGATGGGGCGGGGCAGCCCAGTTTCAAACGAGTCCCCAATTAGCTGGATATGGTCACTCGTCTGAGCAGGCTGTGAGGGCAGAGAGACGAGAGGGAGAGGGAGAGGGAGAGAGAGAGAGAGAGAGAGAGAGAGAGAGAGAGAGAGAGAGAGAGAGAGAGAGAGAGAGAGAGAGAGAGAGAGAGTATGTCGACGACTGTTTGGAAAATAAGTTTGTCCCTCGTAGGCGGCGCCCGGCCCCGCACGGAGTTTTGATTGCACACGACAAACGACACGCTGGTTCGACAACAACTCGGCGGTGCACTCTGCTCTGCACTCCCGAAAAATTGTCGAAGAAAAAAGTAGAGGGAGAGAAAACGCGAAGTTTGTTCCGTCCGCTTTGCTTCGGCTCCGCGAAAGTGAGGAAAAAAGTGCAGCGAAAAAAGAGGCGAACGGAAGCTTATGATATCCGTGTCCGACACTTCAAAAACTTTTGACTTGTGAGTAGTTTAGTATTTTAATTTAAGATGCACTAAACATGCGAAGTATCTGCAATTCTGCAGCTTGATTTGGGATAGAGAGGACGCTGGTCGTCCCATACTAATAAAAGTAGTCTGGCCGCTGAGCGTCAGATCCCGCCCCCGTAGTCGGCGGGCCGGTGGCGATGCTGGGATGGGGGTTGCTGAAGGGCGGGACACTGGCGAATCGAGTCGAGAGTCAATCGGGGCAAAGAGAGATGAATTCTGATGGAGTCGATGGAGGCCCGGACTCGGACCGGCAGCGACCTAGCTAAAGGGATCTCCACTCCTGCGCCCGCCCCGCGCCGCCCCGCGCCGCCCCGCACTCCGCCCAGCCCCGCCCCGACAGGCCCGGACCGTTTGCCTAATTTACTTAATTGGAAGTGGAGGCCAAGTGGCTGTCTGCTCGGGTCGGGCCGGGCCGGGGGGCAGCCTAGCAGGGTGACTCCGAACAGCATTTAGAAGTGTACTCTCTCTTCTTCCCCACGGCCGTGCGCCAGTGGTGCGAGAAGGATGCAGAGAGAGACGAAACGGAATCACCCTGCAGGATCCAGGAGCGACCGGCCGGTCCAGCGTTGGTCTGGCCGGGCCGGGCCGGTGGAGCACTCCTATACGTCCCCGAAGCAGCGCTGGGCAGCGGGCAGGGAGCGCCAAAAAATACGATTTCACAAAATCTTGGTAGACAACGCCCAGCCAGTGCAATAATCAGTGTCGACATACCAATCGCACCTTCACCACTACACTGTTAAATTAAGTGTTTAAATCTTTCACACTTAAAAGTGTGCAATTGTCATTTAAACACTTGCAAGTGTGCAACTCACTTTTGCATGTTCACTTGCAAGTATGCAAATCGATAGTTGTGCACTTGTGAGTGTTTAAATCCTTAATTGCACATTTCCGCAGCCTTGTACACCCTAGGCCAAGATAGTGAGCAAATGAGGATTTAAACACTTACCAACTATCGCTTTGCACACTTGCAAGTGCACAAAAGTGAGTTGCACACTTGCAAGTGTTTAAATAATGACAATTGCACAGTTTTAAGTGTGAAAGGTTTAACACTGGAAAAACAAAGGTGCGACATAATGACTTTCAAAGGCACTACTGCAATAGTGCCTTTGTAAAGGCACGAAAACAGTCGAAAATAGCACCTTTAGAGGCCAGTAGCGCCTCTGGAAAGGCACTGTTTCACTAACGCCTCTAAAAAGGCATAAGATAGCACCTTTGTCTTTCCAGTGAAACACTTAATTTAACAGTGTAGTGGGCAGTCATCGAGTACCGTTGCGTCGTACTCGACGGCATAGTGTTCACTCGGAGAGCCGCGGAACCAAAGTTCGAATCTTGCCTTACTGACAAAAAAATTATTCTGAGGACAAACAACTTGGAGTGGAATTCGAACTAAACCCCCCATTTCAACGGAGCTCGATGGTCTCGTGGTCATAATAACGTCCAAAGCCGCGGGTTCACTTATTGTGACTTGGCACTTGGGGCCTGGGTTCCACTTGGGGTCCCACGTAGGTTCTTCACTGGCAGCGAAAGCGAGTTGTCAGGAACTTCCGTCCCATGCCCCGGGAGTCCCTCTCGTGGGGAATTAAGGTCTATATATAAATCTGGCTCCTTAACAAACAACTTTTCCATGACCTGTGTGGGACCGGGTCAATACAGGTCTAACAAGCCGTGCGCTTACTCTTCCAAGGAAAAAAAAACTTCTTTTTTTGCTCTTCTCTCCCACTATCGTCTTCTCCTTGCCTCTTCCTTCCACTGACCGGTCATGCGCAGTCCGGTGGTGCCCAGTCAGCTGGCCTGAAATGCTACCTTCGGCTTCAAGGCGCTGTTTCAATAGGATAGTACGGGGGCGTACGGAGCATGACAAGCCTTAACGGGGACTCTCTTCGGGGAGGACTTCTCGTGCCGGCGGTCGCCTGAAACACACCGGACCCCATCAGAACTCCGAAGTTAAGCGGGGGGAGCTTGCAGGTCGCGATTTAGATAGGGGCCTGCTCACAATTTTTCAATCTACCCCCGTACTCACGAGTTCGTCTGTTTAAACTGCAAAACTCGAAAGTGTAGAACTCGTGAGTTTTGCAGTTTAAACTGACGAACTTGTCAGTTTTGCACACAGTTAACTCCTTGCGAAAGGTTTGTTCGCAATGCGAGGGATTTGGTTCGCAATGGGGAGGAGCCAAAAATCCGAGGGGGGGAAGAGGGTCACTCATACAAAATGTGCACAATGATTTTTTTGACTTTTGATTTTTGATTATTTTTTTTATTTTGTTTTTCCTTCTGATGTTTCAAGGAAAATTTGTCGTTTTTCCAAAAATTTTGATCTCTCACCCCTATTCCTGAATTTTTTCTACTTCATTTCGATTTATTGATATTTTTTTCTCGATTTGCCGGATTTTTCTGTATCCTTTTTTATTGATTTGATTTAGATTTTTTCATTTTTTAAAAAAAATTGATTTTTTTTTGGGGCCGTACAATGATTTTTCGAAGTGACCCCTCGCAAAAATTCTTCGCAAGGATTTTACTGTGCAGTTTAAACAGCGAAACTCGGGAGTTTTGCAGTTGTAACTGTGAAAATTAAGTTTCGCAGTTTAAACTGACATGTAGTGTACTTGGATTTGTAAACCATTTTTCTTCGGCACGTGCTGCGGCCTGGTCCTCTATGATACGTATTCTTTCTCCAACTTACCCTTCTAAACAAGGTATTACAAAGTCCAGATCGGAAATCGCTTTTCCGGATTTCTGTAAAATCACCAGTCAGAAAAAATTTGGTCGCACAATCTAGCTGCACCGGCTGAGGGTGTAGTCTAGAGCTCATAGCTGCTAGTGCGACAGTGCACGAATGAATTTGTACTCAGTGTTGCGGAAATGAATACCTAATTAAATTGAATGTAAAAGGAAATTTCAAGTACATATCAACCATTCTTTTCAAACACAAGTGTGGTGCAGTTCTGCGGTGTTTGAGACCCTACGTCGAATAGGGTGGCATACGTATGCTAAGGGAGGGAGGGCGCCGTAAGGGTAGGCAACCCATTTGGCATGCATTGTGTGGAGGCCGCTCTATCTATTACTATTGAGTTATCGAAGTACCTTGCACCTCAAAAAATCAACGCTAGTCAAATCAGTGTTTAAAATGTTTAAATTATTTAAATTATCCGAATGAAACGTTTTTCCCTCTCTTTGTATTAAAAGTAATTGATAACTGACTTTCTCAAAAATGGTCACATTTTGCTTAATTTTGGGATACGGAGACAGTACGAATCTCTGCCTGGGCTTTTTTCGCAGCAAGTATGTAAAACATGTGAGTCTCCAACTCAATAACCTGAAAATTCCCGCGCTCACCGCGAGGTGGCAACTCTATATCAGGGGAAGTCGACCGAGCCGCCGACGTATTGAGCAGCACGGGGTTTAGCCACCCCCCGCGAGAGCGCGCCACGAGCGCGATCGGTTCGGCTGCGTTCACAGCGATCCAACCCCGATCGCTCGGGTGGGGTCGGGTCGGGGCCCGGGCCCGCTGCTCCCTGCTCCTCAGCGGAGGCAGGAGGAGAGGCTGGAGGCTGGGGGTGGCTGTGGCTGCCTCATGCAGCTCGTCGACCTGAACCACCAATTTTGAGGCGGCTACCTCCCTCGGTCTAAAGGCGCGGCTCTCTATAGCAAAGGTGACGCTTGGGAAAATGAAAATAACAGCTAAAGAATCCAATGGGCACTGCGGCAGAACACTTTATTTTTTCACGCCAGCATGTGTCTTACAATTTGATTCTTCACTGCAAATTCAAGAGTGAGATGTCTTATCAAAAAGGAGTGAGATTTTTCCTCTTGCCCCATTAAAGTGAGAGTTTAGGAACCTCGCTCTTATTGAGAAAGAATTTACAACATCACTCAAATTAAGTGAGATAAAGGATAAAAATCCTCACTTAAAAATGGTGAGGTTTCCCAATCCTTGCTCAAATAGGACGAGATTTTTGAGACTATATCTCTAATTGAGAGAGAAAACCAAACCTCGCTCTCGAAAAATGAGAGAAAATTTTTCGCTCTCCTGAGGGCGAGAATAATCCTCGCTCTGGTATTTACAGTGTTTTCGGACACTTTATCAGCTATTGCAAATTTATAGCAAAAATGTGCCATAGTACCTATGGCCCGTATGCATTTCTCCTATTTCTCGCTAAAATGGACTCACCCCACCCGAAACTCTTCATAGTCAGAGAATGTGGTTCCCCACACGACGCGGTCCGTCCTCGGCTACGGTCCACCGCGCCGCCCGGATAGAAGAAAAGTCGCCAGCAGCAGGACGAATCAGAGATCTGCTGAGATACGCTCCCCGCGGCAGTTACCCTCCCGGTTACCCTCGTGTGCGGTCCCCGGCCCCGGTCCCCGGCCCCAGTCCCTGGCCCCAAGGCCACCCCCGTTTTGGAATTCGGGCGGATTGGAAAGGCTTTGGTGCGCGGACGCCCAACCCGGTGCCGCCGACCGCGTCCCCCGCCCCCATGTCTCACATGTGTCCAATCTGCATGGATAACTAAGCCCTATCCTCGCTACCTCACTACCTCCCTCTTCCCTCTCCTTTCTTTTTCTCTCAGTCCGCTCTCCGTCTCTCTCAGTCCAGCCTCTCTCTCTCTATCCCTCTCTCTCTCTCTCTCTCTCTCTCTCTCTCTCTCTCTCTCTCTCTCTCTCTCTCTCTCACTCCCCTCTCTCTCTTCCCCAGCAATAAGAAAGGCGCTGGTTGCGAGCCGCTACTGCTGTGCGGAGATGGGGAGAGAGCGGCAGCGGTTCGCCCTCACCCTCCCCCGCCGCCCTTCCCCTCTCTCCCTCTTTCTCTATAGACCCTCGCAATTTTTTTTTTACCCCTCCCTTTTCGATTTTACCCTTGCTGCTGAGAAAAGTTGAGCTGAGAGATTTCTTGGACGGGCGGGGCCGCTTGTGTGTGACGCCCGCGTGTCGGCGCGCCCGGCGGGGTAGGCCGTCCCGCCACTCGCGCGTGTGACCGTGCGGCCTATGCCGTCCATCGCAGGGGCACAGCCGCAGCGGCACCAGCCTCAGCACCGGCTGAGTGCGAAAAACAAAAACAAATAAAATCCATTCTATGATATTTTGGTTTCATAAGATATTTCGGTGGAGGGTCTATGTGCAGGTATTGAGACACAAATTTCTAACCTTTTGCGCGTGATTTGTTTCTCCCTCAGTGTTTGATGAGTGTCATAAGCAAAGGTCACATGCCAAATTTGAGCTCTCTAGCTCGCACGATCTAGAAATTAGCGAAATTAGATTCTCAGTAAGAAATTGTCCGATCAGCCTGACTTTTGAACTGTACGCTCGTTGTGCACTGGATATTCGAACACTGAATTGGCATGTTTGTTCTGACGCCCGTTCTTTCAAGTTTCATTTTTTGAACTACTGTGCATGACTTGGATCAACAGGTCCCCAGCCACGGTCCTCCTCCCCTGCGGGCCGCACCGAGGGGTCGAGCACCTGCAACAATGCCGACTCGGCTTGGCTTTCCTTTTCCGCGTTGAGGAAATTCTAGATCGAAATTTCTCAAAATTGGCCTGTAGCTTTGGATGGCGCTTCAGCAGTGAAATAAGCAGATTTATTTTTACCTGCATGCCAATTTTCATAAAAATCGTTAAGGGACACAAGGGGCCATGCTAATTTAAAAAAAAAAAAAAAACTCGCATCCAACGATAAAAATATAAGGCTTCTTTGTGCCTAAAAGAAACCGCATCCGGCGATGAAACTATAAGACTACTTTGAGCCTAAAAAGACTGATCCCTTCATGCGAAAGAAAAAGAATGGTGCACCTGCGGGGCAGCGATCTATTTACCACTGTCAGCGAAAACACACAAAGAGCTCCCTGTTGCAAATCCCAAAGGGGGAGGAGGGCGAGGGGGAGGGCAATTATAGAGTGCGAAACCCCCCAACAAAAGTGCATAATAGGTTTATTGGCGGAGGGTCCGTGTCTCTGGGTCGCGGTGCACCGGGGCCCTTTTTGTCTAGCCGCTCATCCTTTTCGCCGGCGATAGAGGAGCGTTTTGTTTTGTTTGCCGTAAAGTGTGCCAAGGTTGGCGATGTCGCCGGCTTGCCACGATGTTAATTCGCCGGCATTTACATGCGGCTTTTATTGCCGTTTATGGGTGGGGCGGCCGCGGCTCACTGGGGGGGTTAGGTGCTGCCCTCGAGTAGTTAAGTCGACTCTTCACGATTCAAATTATTGTTAAGTAAATAAGACTTCACTGGAAACTTGGAGAACGTCAATATTTTGCCGCCGAAACTTTATTCAGCGTTACAACCACGACCTTTCTTCACCTTGTAATCCTGCAAGTTTTTGACCGTACTTTTTGCTAGTTTTCACCTCTAAGCTCAATATGCGGAGGTGGCCTTTTTGTTCTCAATCGGTGTGACGACTTGTGCGTGAGCTCTGCCATTCTCGTATAGCAGTGTCGTTATTTTTGGGGCGAAGATAGACATTTACCTCTACTCGGTGCTCAAAGGTTACTTACACAAACCATCCTAACCTTTACACGGTTCGCTCCTTCTCATAATATCGCATGCATACCTCAATAGCAGCCCTTCTATCTCTTAACTCTTTAAAAAAAGCTATAAAAGTGAAATTTCTCTGCCTTATCAATATGAACATGAAATATTTTTTTGTCCATCTCCCCACCCCTTTCACCGCACCTTCCCTCCTCTGAACGACTACCGGTGCGATACTCGCGGCATGTATCCACCTCGCCCGTAAACAAATCGTAAATATTGTATTGTGTGTTGAGGGAAACCGATCGCCGCGGCAATAACATTCGATTGGGAGGAGGGTGCGGTGTCGCGATCGTCAAACAGGAGCTCCCCTCTCCCCTCCCCTCCCCCTCCCCTCCCCTCCCTCTACCCTCCCTTTGTGCGCTCCGCTCGCGCGACATTCTAATACTTCTCTGCGGCATCAATTTTTCAATCAATCAATTGAGTCAAAATATGTTATTGGCTAATTCGGGGGGCAGCCAGCAGGGCTGCTGCCACCTCTGGACGCTGATTACTTGATCGATGCTCGGCGGGTGGCACGGACGCACGGACAGCGGCTAAAAGAGAATTAATCTTATAGTAAGTTGTTTGTTTTGTTTAGTTTTGACATGTCAGCTTGTTCCGGAATGTGTCTCAAGATCACATTCACACAAATCGTCACTATATATTATTTCATTTTATTTTAATTTTTTTTATTTGTGGAAATGCATTTCAGGTTTGGCGTCTCGAGCAGCTCGAACGGCGGCAGCAACTTTAGTGGCTCTAGCCGATGGTGTTTGCACTCGGTGTCTTCGTGTTCACGGTATCATGCTATAACCTGCTAGTACTACGCACAGTTATTAACGGTAGTACGTGGCATTACGCAGTATTTTGCGGTATTACAGTGGTGTAAACTACTAGCGTCATATCTCAATCAAATCTCACCGTAACACCAGGAACGTAATAAGGGGTGGCGGGGGCGGGGGGGGTCGCTGTCAGCTCATGGATCCGCCTACGCCACAACACACGTACACGGCGGTATTACGTGAGTGAAAACCCCCACGGCTCCAGCGGCTCCAGTGGCCTCAGCCGCTTTACCGGCTCCAGGGGCTCCAGTAACTCAGCGGCTCCAGGGGCTCCAGTAATTCAGTGGCTCCAGTGGACTCAGCCGCTTTACCGGCTCCAGGGGCTCCCGCCAGTAACTTCAGTAGCTCCAGTGGACTCAGCAGCTTTAACTTCTCCAGGGGCTCCAGTAACTCCAGTGGCTCCAGTGGACTCAGCAGCTTTAACGTCTCCAGGGGCTCCAGTAACTCCAGTGGCTCCAGAGGGCTCTGCAGCTCCAGCGGCTGCTCCAGCAGCACGCCACCCCAAGCCGCGCCTCGCCGGGCCACCTTCTCCTCTCCCTCATTGCCTATGCATGCGACTGCAAGATGCTGCCGCTGTCTCCCTGTTCGTGGGAACGACGTTGCGTCGTTGACGCGTAGCCTATCTGGAGTCTCGAGGCGAGCCACCCTTCTACCCACATTTTCCCACATCCTCAATACTGAAACGTGCCGATTTTTTTTTTATATTTTCATCATCATCATCATCGTAAATATCATGACAATTATTACCATTATTATTGCGTAATTTAATCTTTGTACAGCATAATGCTCCCGCGACATGCCTGTATGTCTTTCCCAGTTCCAGTACTTAAAAATGAAAATATGATGTTTCTTTTTAAAAATTTAAAAAAAAATACTCTATGACCGACGCTGGGCGACGCCGTCTGGCTTTAACGCCCTGACCTCGGCACGACACGACACGGCACGGCGATGCTAATCTCGCACCGGCCCCTCTCATTTGCATACCTCCGAGTGTGTCGCGCCGCGCCGCGTCGCCCGGCGAGACAATGCGGCGCGCGTGACGAATGCAGGTAAAGGGTTGTGTTTGACGCCCAGCCGCTCGGAGCGGCGCGGAGCGGCGCGGAGCTGAGCATGCGTTAATTAACGGCTCGACCGTTTGCTACAAGCAGCATGGGACATCACGAAACGCTGCCACCTGGACCTTTTTTTATGTTTAATTTTTTTGTATTTTATTTCTCTCTCTCTCTCTCTCTCTCTCTCTCTCTCTCTCTCTCTCTCTCTCTCTCTCTCTCTCTCTCTCTCTCTCTCTCTCTCTCTCTCTCTCTCTCTCTCTCTCTGCCTGACGCTTCTTCAAAGGCGGGTGCGCTGAAATCCAAATTGACCGAACTGACTCACACGTTCATGATTGAAACAGCAGTGTTCAGAACTTTCAGATGCTAGTTATAAAGCCCGTGTATTTAATGGGGGACTTAACACTATATTAGTTGGACACATTCTTCTAGCAAGCATAGTCATGAGTTAGTCAAACGTTTGATACCTCATATAAAATACATGGGCTTTTTAACCAGACATCTAAAAATGTCTAACACTCCGTCTCACACTTTCCAGTGTGTTCTAGTTGAACTCTTTTGATTTCAGCTTGAATCAAGGCAGAAAAGTCGAATCCCTCATGCTTTTCCCAAAAAAATGTTTAAAAAATAAGTACATATACACATAAAAGCAGATGGCGTATGTTTCCGGGGGTCTCAAGTTTAAGTCTCGCGACCGCATATCGTGCGGGAAGCCTGGCTTCTCCTTCTCCAGTATGCTCGTTTCAAGTTCTTTCCTCTCTCTTTTCGTTTTCCTTTTTTTTCTCTCTCTCTTGGCGCGCTGGCGTGGCTGGCGTCTTTCCCTCCCCTTTCCTACCCTGCGGTGTCGTGGAATTTGGCTTCCGCCGCCGTCGCGTCGGGGGTGGCCGGGCCGAGCCGGGCCGAGCCGCTCTGTGGACGTGACGATGCAGTGGAGGATCAGGAGGGGGAGGAGGAAGTGCAGAGGCGAGCGGAGCGCAGCCAGGGCTGGAGGGCTGGAAGGGCCGTGGAGAAAAGGAGGCCCTCATTAATTTCTGCCAGCTCCCTGCTTGTGTGAGGGACGGCGGCCCAGCCGGTGGGGATCTTCTTGACTGAACCTGATTTTTACTTGATGGGTGCAGTGTTGGGACGGGGCGGGGCGGGGCGGGGCGGGGCGGGGGCGGGGCGGGGCGGGGCGGGGCGGGGCGGGGCGGGGCGGGGCGGGGCGGGGCGGGGCGGTCCTATGCTGGCGCCCCAAAGCCAGAGAAATACCGCACCGCCTCGAACAGCCCCGCGCTGCGGCGGCTCCACCTGTAATGGCCTCCTGGACGCGTGGCCCCTGGCCCCTCTGGCGTGGCGTGGCGTAGCGTGGCGTAGCGTGGCGTAGCGTGGCGTGGCGTGGCGTGGCGTGGCGTGGCGTGGCGTGGCGTGGTGCGGCGCGTCACCCTCTGGCTTGCGGTGTATAATGGCGCCATCATTGCTTCATGGCATCCTTCCGGTGCTGCTGCTGCTGCTGCTGCTGCTGATGATGCGGCAGCTCTCATCCCGTAGGGGTGGATTTTTTCCCCCCTTTTGCACTTTAGGGCTTTTTCTTTTCGTTGGACTCTGTGTCATTTGAAGCAAACGCGTATAGCAATAAATGCTTACAACTGATCGACTTTCACAATTATTCTCAGCATTATATCAACACTTTGACTGACTTCAGCAACGATTTAAAAAGAAAGGATGAGAATTGTAAGGAAGCTGGAGATAAAGTTGGTCACAAATCTTTTAGTGCCCAGTCACATTGTGGAGAGGGAGGGTGGCAGGGGTCCTCACCACCGTCAGGGACACATTATTTAATGAATAAAGTTACCCGGACTCAGCTCGCGAACAAATTGAATTACCCAACGACGAGGGAAAAATAAAAGAGGATACTGATGGCTATAGGAAAAGGTCGTCTGTCTCTCTCTCTCGCGCGCGCGCTCTCATTCAGTCTCTCTCTTTCAGTCTCTCACCCACACACTCCCACACTCACAAATTCTCTATCTCTTTCTAGATCTGTTTAGGCCCCAAGCCTCCCTTCCCCCTCTCCCCTTTCTAGGTCATTCCTTCATCAGAGCGAGGGCCACAAAGGGCTTCCATCACGACACTGGATATGATGTGCAGGAAATTGGAAAGTAGGATAAAAGGTTCGTGAAGATTGGCGCCGTGCCTCCCCGGGAGATCGACTTGACGCTCGTTTCTCCGGAGTCAGTAAACTCGTGAAAATTCCCGTGCGATATTAAATAAAAACTCTCCCGCAAACGATAAACTATAACAAGAAGAATATTTTCTTAACCCATATAAACTTGCACATTTTGTCGTTTGGTTTCGAAAATAAATTTGCGGACGTAAGGAATTATTGCTACATGATATTTCTCAGCAATGGCATTCTGTCCGAGGCCTGCACGATAACATTATCGTCCTGCTCCACATTTTAGCAAATGCGCTCCTCCATAGGCAGGCGGGTCCAGGCTGGTGGTGTTTGGGGGTGGGGCGACGCGCGCCTCCCCAGACTCTGGGAGTGGTCTCTCATCCATCACCTCACGCGATCGGCGCGGCCGGGGCTCCGGCTCCAGCGGGGTCGGGATGCACCGGGGCCTCCGCCTCCGCCTCCACCCACCTCCATTTTCCATTTCCTTTATTTTCTTTTTCGCTACATCAATCGTTTTCCATCCCTGTTTCATAAAGCGGCTTAGGGTAAATCTGCAGCAGTGGCACGGCGGGCGGATGGAAAGGCGTGGCGGGCGGACGCGAGGGTGGTGAAGGCGAGGCGAGGCACTCGACCGTGACTTGCCCCGCAACGCACTGGCTCCAGACCACTCTGGAAATCCAAGTGTACGAATGTCGCACACTTGTAGGTATGTGCGAGGATTCATTCATGTACATGTACACTTGGCCACTGAAACGTGTAAATATCCTAGGAAAATTCACACGTTTAAGTGCCCAAGTGTACGAATGAATCCTCGCACACCTACAAGTGTGCGATATTCACACACTTGGATTTCCAGTGCAGCCTCAGCGAGCCTCAGGATTCCGCGGAGAAATAAGTCATGGGGTGTGGTACGGAACGCCTGGCGTGCTTATGCCGCACATGAGAAACTGTCACAAGATTCCACCTTTTCCCTCTACCTTGCCTTCTAAACTTTTCATCGGTACGTAACGCATCTCTACTCACCAACTCCTTACTGCTTTTTTTCTTTTTATTTTGTTCTCCTTGCACTGTGGGAAAAAAAGTTGAGCACGCACACACGCAGACTATTCCGGACTCAATTCTCTCCCTTTCTCTTTCTCCGGGCGTTTATTCCCTCTCCCATACTCCCACCCCGCCTCTCTGTCTTGACCCTCCTCTCCTCTCTCTTCCCCGCTCTCTCTCTCTCTCTCTCTCTCTCTCTCTCTCTCTCTCTCTTTCTCCCTCTCGTGCCATTTTCTTTTGATGTCCCCTTCACAGGTCGCGTTCTGGAAGGCGCATGCAGGCCGCCCCACCCCGCCCCGCCCTCAGGCGAGCCGGGCCGGGCCCAAACACCCACCACTTTACATGCGCGCGCATGTAGAAAATAGATTGAACACTCCAAAAAATTGTGTGCATGCGTTTATACGGGATCCTGCTGCATCACCACGCTGCCTGCCTTTGCTCTAGCGGTAACACCAATTTCACGGTTAATAAACATGGAACAAACTCACTCGCAAATGATAATAAAATGTTGGTCTCATATAAATAATTGGAAGCACGATAAAAATCGAAATTTACTCACACCTTCACATTGAGGGAACGCTCTCCACTCTCCTTAATACAGTCGAAATTTTAACTTGCAGTGTAAATTATTATGGAGGGAAAATAAAATTGGTGCATGCTGTTGGGGCCTGCCGTGTGCGTGGTGCGCAGAGGGAGAGACGCTGGAGCTCCAAACAGCCACCAGAAAAAGGAAGGCGGTCGGTAAGGACTCCCAGCTCCTTCCCACCCCTAGTCTTTGCCGCCCGCCCCGCCCCGCCCCGCCCCGCTATGGTCTCTGCGTTTAGCTGCGCTGGTCGCGAAAAAATAATTCGGTGGTAGCTTTGGCTGTCGGCGCGGGCGGGGCTGGAGAGGCGGGGGTGCGCAGAGTGAAGGGGAAGGGGGGGGGGTCCGCGCCTGCTGCGGATCCATACGTGTTCAGAACAGCACACTCAAGGGCGAGCCGAGCCACCCCTCCGCGCCTCCCTCCACCCCGCCCCGCCCCGCCCCGCCCCGCCGCACGCCTCCACCCCCTCGCGGCTATCGACCTTTTCGTACATTACATCCCCACCCCCTCCCCTTACCCCTTCCAAACTCCCCCACACGATCCGCCATTTTTTTTATGCCTCTTTGCCATTCTGCGCCACTATCGGGCAGCGCGCGCGCCCCGTCTCGCCTTTGCCTCGGCAGCCGCGCATATTGACTTAACGTCGTAGTCGCGTTAGGCGTCGCGTCGTGTCGCTGTTGGTAGGACTGATCGTGCAGGCCAGCCGCGGTCCCAAAGACAACCGCTGTACTTGTTGAGTCCTAATGAAATGCCTCTCCCCGAACGCCCGCGCGGCTGCTCACTACGGCGGCTCACCCTTCTCCGCCCACTCTCTTTTCCGCGACCGTCTCCTTAACTTAAAAAAAAAAAAAGCATCCCTGCCTTCATTTCTACTCAGAGATCTAAAGAAGAAATTCTTCAAAGCTCCATATAAACCTTCGAAGCACCCACATTTTTGATTAAGCTTTTTCTTGTATAACCCCAAACCCCAATAAATGAAAATTCAAAGAAAACACATCGTATATGATTCTCTCAGGGCAACCATAAAATCCTCTCTCTCTCTCTCTCTCTCTCTCTCTCTCTCTCTCTCTCTCTCTCTCTCTCTCTCTCTCTCTCTCTCTCTCTCTCTCTCTCTCTCTCTCTCTCCCCCTCTCTCTCTGTTTGTGTGTGTGTGTATGTGTGTGTGTGTTCCCCCTAGACTTTCAGTAACCAAAACCATCTTGTTCATTAAGGAAACCATGGTTACAACTACAACTTTTCAGTTTTCCTGATGTTTGCCGTTATCCCACTGCAAAATACAGAGAGAATATTTCGCACTCTTTTTGCAGCAGTCCAGAAGGGTATATAAGGGCAAAGGAAAAAGAGGAAGAGGCAGGGAAGAGAAATATAATGGAGGATGAGGGAGAGAGGGCGCGACGCGGGCTGGGCTGGGCTGCGCCGAAGCCGCCGCCCGGCAGAGCAGCGCCACATCCATCATAACTACGATGTCTTCACTTCACGGTGCCGACCTGCTGTGACGGGGGATATCACCAACACCGGCAGCCCCCTCCCCCTCCCCGCCCCGTCTCGCCCCGTCAAAGTGATGGTTTCTGTGACGATCCGATGGGCCGAGTCAAAATGCCTGCCAAGTCGTCGTCGCGGAGGCGGGGAAACGAGGGGAGTATCAGGGGCGGTTTTAAGTCCGGATGACCGGAAAGAGCTGTTCGTTGCCCACATACAGGGGTTTTGCACCTCATATTGCCTACCTACCTGACCAGGTACACATTATTTCCTGCATACTTGATTAAGTACACATTATTTCCTGAATACATGTAGGTATGCAGGAAATACTGCATTCAAGTACACACTTGCGTTTCCAGAGTGGGGCTGTGCAATGATTTTCCGTAGTGACTGTGACTCCCCCCTCGGGCGGAGATGATGCCTGCTCGCCCATCTGCCTGGCTTGGCGCTCACCGGCAGCAGAGGCAGCTTCGCGGAGGCCGCCACGCTGAAAACTCACTCACTCACTCACTCACTCACTCACTCACTCACTCACTCACTCACTCACTCACTCACTCACTCACTCACTCACTCACTCACTCACTCACTCACTCACTCACTCACTCACTCCGCCCGGCCCGGCCCGGCCCGGCCCCCAGCCCGTCGCCAAAGTTAGATCGGGATTACCATGATGCAATGCCGAGGCGTGCGGCTTCCTTATTCCTGTGACGCTTTGCGTTTCCAGCCTGCATGCGCTTGTGAGGCAGACAAAAAAAAAAAAAGGGGGGGGGGGACCTTACCCATCCTTAACCTCGAGACCCACGCAGGCTTAACTTCGGAGATCGGACGGGATCCAGTGTTTCCCCGGTGTACAATATTTTCTGGGCAACCACCTGTCCGCGTAATTTGGAACAGCGGCTCTGGTAAGTCAGATGTCAGTCGTACGAAGGTTGACCTCTACTGCCCTGTCCTCAGGGCATGTGTCTCTCGGACCCAGGAAGCAAAGCCTTTACTAGTTTAGTCTTTTTCTTTCTAAAATTATTGCACTTGTGAAACCAAGTGTGCAACTGCCAAATACTTGTAAGTGTGCAACTCCCAGTTTTACATTTACAAGGTTCAACCCAGAGTTGAGCAATTGCGAGTGTTTAACTCGCTAATTTTACACTTTTACACAGTGTTCAACAAGAGAAGTGTTTTCCAGCGCAGTTGAACACTTGCAAGTGCACAACTGCGGTGTCGAACACTAACACGTGCACGCCCGTTGAGTTGAGCAGTTGCGATCGCACGGCTATTGAATTGAACACTTTCACGTGATAAACATGAAGTTGCACACTTACAAGTGTTGAACAGTTGCACACTTAATTTAACAGTGTGTTGACCCAGTCTGGGAATTAAAGCCAGGTTTATGCAGCGGGTCGTTTTTCAGCAAGCAGGTGAAAAGCTCGAGTTGAGAGGTCGTCGGCAGCCCTCCCCCACCCACTGCCGCCTATACTACTGCCGCTGCTGCAGCCATGTTTGCCGTGGAGGAGGTGTGTGGAGCTGGAGCGGTGGCGGCGGGTGGGGGAGGAGCCACACAACAGATCGATAGGCAAGCGGCAGCCAGCAGCAGCGGGGCCGGGGCCGGGCCGGGCGCCGGGCCGGGCTGGGGGTATAGGGTAGGAGCAGGCAATTCGCCTTATTCGCCTCCACCTCCTCTTCCTCCTCCTCCTCCTCCTCCCCTGGGGGGCTCTCCTCTCGCTAGCTCCGTCTATTTCTTTTTCCTAGTAATTTATTAGAAGAAGGGAAAAAGAAAACAGGGAGCGTGAGGGTGGGTAGGAGGCTCCATCCACGCATGTGCGTTACTCCTCTGCGGTCACGGTGGCGGTCACGTTTCTCCTGCAAACAGAAAGGAAGAAAAATTACCTTCTTTTTTTTTTCTTTTTTTTTTTTTTCAAATAAATAAGTAAAGAATTGCGATCAGAAAATGGATGGAACCGGTCGTCGCGCGCGCTCTCTCACTCATTATGAGTGTGTTCCATGGTCGTCCCGCGGGGGCGTCCCTGACCACCCCTCAGGCGAGGAGCCGCCTACTCGCCGCCGCCCAAGGAGAAGGGAGAGGAATAGGGGCATAATGGTAATTTCATCCGGAGGGGAAACGGCGAGGGCAGCGGGCAGCCCTATGGCCTGCCCCGCCGACTCGCTCTGTCTCTCTCGCGCTGATAGGGTAGCCGTACAGGTGCGAGGAGAGCGTTCCTCGGCTGTTTGTAGCCCGGCCCTTGCCCTGCCCTGCCCGGCCTGCCGGCCCGGGGCTCAGAGAAGTCATTGCGGACTAATTCTAGCAAGGTGCAAGGTTCTCTCTCCCCCCGCCCTCCCGCTCCGGGCCGCCCCTGACCTTAGCCACGAGCCATAATCCCCCAATCAGCGCCTCCTCAAGTTTAATGACCTTGGCGCCACTGAGGGCGGGGCGGGGAGGGGCGGGGCGGGGCGGGGCGCGGGGCGGGGCGGGGCGGGGCGCGGGGAGGGGCGAGTCCAAACTGTTATGCCTCTTTCTACTTCCGGAGCTGCGGTGTGAAATACAGATGATAAAGCAGCTTAGCATAAAGTTCACAACTTAAAAAGAAAAGGAAAATACACTCTCTGAAACCCATACTCGCCCATTAAAAATGTACGACTTAGTCATGAAAATCGAGGAAAGAAAAGCATGCGTTAACTTTAAAATCTGATTTTCTCTATGAGCACATGTGCGACTTCCGACTTCGGATTTGCAGTGTACCTTTAACCTGTATGTGACCCCCTCCCCTCCCCCTCCCCCCACCCCACCCTTCCTCCTTCAACGCTTGAGCTAGAAGATGGTACTAGGTGGGAGACGCCCGTGGCAACGCCCTATCGAACACCAGAAATCGCTTCTGAGAGGCATGAAAGCCATATCGTTACGGAGGGCGGAAATTGAAAGCAGATACAAGGCTGGCAGAGCTGTCGGAACGGAGCGCCGCCCCACCCACCCCACCCCGCCCCACGCCCCGCGACGCTCCGCGCACCTCAGCAGACGGCGAAAAACCAGGAAGCTTTCCTTCGACGTGTACCGGGCGTTTCATAAAAGATGCAGCAGGTGTGGGCGGGTTCGCCTACCCCATCTCCCCGTGCGGCGCCATAGCCCCTTGGGTAGGCTAACCCGCCCGCACATGCGTCTTTTATGAAATGCCCGGAATATATGTGAGAGTGACGGTGGAAGCTAATGACTCCCGGGCAAGGGTGTATTCACTCTTAAAATCTGTGACCCGACTGCGAGGGGGCTACCACTCCCCTTTAATGTGTACACATGATTCCCGGAATGATTGATTCCCATAATTATTCCCATCCATATCTTTTAATTTCTAACTGTTTCTTGCGACATAAAACACTAATTTCGTCTAATTTTAACTGATTCCAAGTGTTTCCTGCTTTGTTGTAGTGGTTTTCATTGATTTCCCTTAATTTTTATGATGATGATTCCCAGGCTTGTGTCCACATGATTCCCAATTTGTCGCCACCTCGCCCGACTGTGGCGTCTATTACGCTTTGTAACGCTCTGACATTGTACAAATTCAGCCCAAGACAGGAGAAACGCAGCCCAAAACGATTGCAAGAAGTAAACTTAGGAGTATTTTGGCTAAAGCTCCTAATACGCTTCTATGATGCATACTATTTCGCCTTTATAACGGATAGAGTGACCCGACTAATACGTGAGTGCACACCCCCTTAAGCAGGCTTTCTTCCGTCCTCAGCTTGAATAGGAGTATAACAGCACATCGCTCATAGAGGTAGTGACTCGTACATTCTCTCAAACGCTCAAAGAAGAGTGAAATTTTAGCGCAGTTATTTTTATGTTTTTGAACTTTCCTTTTTTTTCCGGTGAGTTGGCTTAGGGGTGGCCCCCGCCTCGCGCCCCGACTCCTCGTAGGGCTGAGGGTGGGGCCCAGGGCCAGTCGCATACTGCGGCACCACGCCCCGCCCCGCCCCGCCCCGCCCCGCCGCGCCCCGCCCCGCCCCACCACGCCCCAGCCGAGGGGTGCGCAGCGCAACGCCCCGCCACAACGCCATACAGCCCGGCACAAGATCCTGCTTCCCTGGCGTGTGGCTCTATACAATTTATAGTCGGCGCTACGACCGAGGAAAACATAAAAAAAAGGGAGGGAAGCAATGGGGGAGGCAAGACGTGGAGTAAACTGCAAATAAAGAAGACTCACATGCAGAGCGAGCGGCTGGGCGCGGTGCGGGGGCGGCGCGGGGGTGACTTGATCGTGCGGCCTAATGGTCTCCGCGAAGGGGGAGTGGCATAGCAGGAGGGGTTCAAAATGGGAAGGAAAAAGTCCGAAAATGTCGCGTCATATCGATTTTTCCTTGTTCGTCCGAGGCAAGTTATGAGCCCGCGGCCCGGGGCGGGGCACGGGGCTCCGACACTTCGTCGCCGCCGGCGCCGGGCAGACAGCTTGGTAGACGGCCGGCTGGCCATGTTGACCAAAAAGCAAACTCCACTGCCAGAAATTTCCACGGTAATAAGTACGGTTTTTCAACGTGAATTTTTTACCAGGTCCGGACCGTTTTTATTTGGTACGGTCCGTCCGTACTACCTGTGATCGTAAATTTTTCACATGGGCATGTATATCAACTTTTTTCGAAATTTCAAGAAACTGAAACTACGGAATTGGTCACGGAAAACACCGTCCTCTTCAGATACGGTCGTCCCGTCGCCAAACAAAACGGGTTTTACCGTGGGATCTGAGGCATGGGGGTAAGGAATTTTTTTAACAGTGCACTGTTAAAAATCCCGTAACATACCACGGAAGTGCTACGGGACGCACCGTGATTTTTTTTACGGCCGCCCGTATTTCTTAAATACGGGAGAAATCCGTAGTGGAAAGTTATGGGCATTTCCGTACCTTTACTGAAATGCAATGGGTCAAAGGTCTCCGGGGGTCCTTAAACACAAAATAAGGGATTTTGGTGTACGGGACGGTCCGTAATTTCAAAGTACGGGAAGGTCCGTATTTTTCTGGTACGGTCGTCCCGTAAATTTTAAAACGGTTAAAAACCGGCTAACAAATTTCCGGGCCATCCCGTCAAAATTCCCGTTGTAATTTTTGACAGTGTGTCTCCAATTGGATGCATTAATGCATTAATGCATGCGAGGAGTGTTTAGAAAATTTCTAATGTCGTATTATTTGTTTCAAAAAACACGCATATGAATCTAGCGAGGGTTCGTCGTGATTCAATTGTATTTAATATAGCACAACCCGGGACTTAGGAAACGGAGAGAATACTGGAATACGCTCATTTTTTGAAGAGATATACAAACTCAAACTGATCTATGGTTCAACTAGTCTCAAAATTAATGCGATGAATATTTCTACTCATATTTTATGTCGTAGAGGCCCGGCCCGGCCCTCCCCTCGGAAGTTGCGGGCGTGAGCGCAGCGGATGGACCACCAGCCAGCTCCAAAATAAAGTACCCGGTGCCGGGTAACGGGCAAAGCAGGGCGCGGGGAGACACTGCCCCGCCTTTCCATATGCCTCCAGTAGATCATGAACTCTGATCTGATCGATAGTGACAGGGTTTGATTATTCGGCCAACAAACCCCACGGAGGCGTAGGTCGACCCTAACGGAAGCAGCTATAGACCTATGACGTTTACTTAAGAGACCCAACTTTTAAAGGAAAGAAAAATATTATTACTATTAATAAAAAATAAAAATAAAATAATTTTTTTTAAAAAATAAAAATTTAAAAGAAGAAGAAGAAGAAGAAGAATAAGAAGAAGAAGAAGAAGAAGAAGAAGAAGAAGAAGAAGAAAGACGACGACGAGCCATTTGAAATGCTACAACAGCGATACATACTCTCCGCACATACCTGGACATTTCCGCCGTAAACCTCTGAGCTGCGATCCACGGCATGATGGAGGCGACAGAACCAACTGAATGCTGGCACGGGCGCGGGACCGCGAGGTGCACTTCGGCTAACGTCCTCTAAAGACCTCGGAGAGAAGACAACTCCCATGTGCGTGCTCGCGCTACAGACCGACATGTCCGCACCAGGACCTGGTCGTGCGTCCTGGTGCGCCGCACCTCGGACACCGCCGGTGTGCTCTGCTTCTTGTCCGGCAGCGAACTGACGCCGTCCCCGTGCGCTTCCGCGCCCGGACCCGGACCCGCGATCTCGACAAGACGCACCCTCACCCCTTCCTTCCCATTTCCCCCTCATCCCGTTCCTCCTTTCCTCTCTCCGCCACTCTCAAACAATGCCCGGGTTTTGAATCCTCATCCTCTCTTTTTTTAACCCCTTGGACACCCCCCCCCCCTCCTCCCCCTCCTGTATCTCCGTGTCGGATGGACGCGCCCGCGACGCGTCCCGTACCGGCCCGGCCCGGCATGCAAATCGCCCAGCCGCACAAAAACAGAGGCGCGGGAAAAAAATAAATACGAATCCCTTTTCTTTAATTGAATGGCCGTGTCGGCGTGGTTATTAATATGCAGATATGGGTCGCAGCGGCGGGGAGCGGGGAGCTCTGCAGGCGAGCAGAAGGTTCAGCGGCGGCCGAAGCCGGGATGGGTCTCGGCTTCAGATTCATTCCGGAACAGCAGCTTCTCCCCCGTGAGCGAGTAGAGGCCGTGCAGTGCAGCGCGCTGCAGGGCGCGGGGTGCGCCGTGCTGCATGGATCTCCGACACAGCTGAGCACATATACGAGCTCTTCCTCACACGGTCAAAGCGGGGTAGGAGGCCAGGCCTTCGGCTTGTCCGCAGGCGGCAATAGGGGCTTTTGCAGTCGTTTCTTTGGGGCAGAGCATGACTGATTTACAAGAGCGCTCGCTCTTCGCTCCGTCTCTCTCGTATTCATTGGGTGCGCCGTTGAGGTGCGAGAGAGACGGGGCGAGGAGAGCGCTCTTCTCCTGAATCAGTCTGCGCAGTGCGCCCTCCCTCTGCAGCTATATCGCGTGGCGGTGCGCATACATTTTGCAGCGGGAACCTCAACGCACGAAGCACCGGCTCGGGGCTCGGTCGGTCCGGTCGAGCCCTTCTTCCCCTGCTTCTGGACGGCCCCCCGCCCCGCCCGCTAGCCCTCGGCGCGGCGTGCAGGCCTGGGCTGATTCCGCACAGTGGTATTTCGTCTCTCCATCCCTGTCGCACTCGTGGGGCACTGCGATAAGGAGCTTGAGAGAGAGAGAGAGAGAGAGAGAGAGAGAGAGAGAGAGAGAGAGAGAGAGAGAGAGAGAGAGAGAGGACTCCACTGAACGCAGTTCGCAGTCAGCCTGCTGGTCCTCGCTGTCCTCCCTGCTCCAGGACGACCCCCGCCGCTCATCACCACCTGCTGGGACACCGCCGCCGCCGCGCCGCCTCCCTGTCACGCCCTTGCGCAATGAACGTCCCTCCGCCCCGCCCCGCCCCGCCCGGCCCCGCCCCGCCCCGCCCGTCTGTTCAAAGGTGTAATTGGAGGCTGTGCGGAATGAGTCAATGGAGATGAAGGCGGGTGGGGTCTTCAAAGTGACAATCGGTTATACTGGTGCGCTTCTCGCCGCGCGCCGGTCAGCGCGGCAGCGTAGCCTGCCCCTCTCTTTTCGCGACAGCGCACAACTTTCTTTTTGCCTGAAGCTGCTGTAAGCCTGAAAGGACCCTCGCCTCGCGCCCGCTAGGTTATTGAAATCCTGCGGGGCAGGTACAGGGAGAGAGAGCTAGAAATGGGTATACAGGCGAGACGAGAAGTGAGCGAGCGTCTCTTGTCCTTGTTCTGCCCCTTCTCAACTCCCCGCCGGGCCGGTCCAGGCCGTCCGTGGAGCTTCCCTTTGTCTTTAGGCACTCGCTGTGCTGAGAGGCGACGCGTCGAACCCCCGCCGCTCTCCTCACACCTTCCCATCCCACAGAAAACCAGATTCGTTCTGTAGGGGAAAACAATCTCGGCGAGGAAAATATTGAGTCTAATATGGTTTTTCAACTATACACCGAAAAACGTAAAGGACTCAATTTGGGATATAGGAGGCTCAAAAGAGATAAATTTAGAGGCTTAGCTCCTCTGTATAGCACCGGGCACTCATATCTTTTAGCTCTACCGGAAGCTATCTTTTAACGTCACTGCTATATCGCAACTGAGCTAAATGCCACCTAGATTCACAGTTAATGTTTTACTTCTGCAGGAAAATTTTTGCCACGGATGCTGAATTGGCCTGTTAATTAAGTCAATTAGCTAGTAGCTATTTTTTTTTTCTGTATATGAGGACGCTACATGGCATAGCGATTCATTATCATATTACATACATCATACAGTCGTTCAGTATACTGAACTGCTTAGAGGACATCAAAAAGCTCTTTTGAAGGAAGTGCCATCGAGACCCGTCGAAGTAGTGAAGAAAGGGGAGGGTGTCATCGTAGAACTTTCCTTATTTAAATTCCAGCCGAGTGTTTCAACAACGTGGCGTATTAGTGAGCAGGCTTGTGGTTTGTGGTAAATCAGTTCAATTTTCAGCAATATTCATCCATATTCAACAGTATTACATAAATTTCAAAATTATTCATCCTCATTTTACTTATTCTACTTCAGCCAAATGTAGATAAACTTTATACTTGAATTTACTAATATTTAGCCGATAATTATCAATATTCACTTTAAAATTTTCGGTCATTGTGAAAAAAGGTCATAGAGGTGATGGAAAAAATTTCCATGCCAAATATCGTCAAGTTGTGACTACAAGTTGAACAGTTACGAGTATTTTTTGACGTTATGTGTCGACTTGGATTTATTAAACGAGCAAGAATTTGCCCCCATATAAACTTACGACTGCGGTCATAAATTTTCGACTCTGAGTCGAAATCGATGTTTATGAAAAAAGTCGTAATCTTACGAGTATTGTTTTCACAGTGCGTGTACGCCGAGGGGGAATGCACTCGCGTAATAGTCGGGTCACTCTATCCGTAAAGGTGTCATAGGCGTTATAGGAGCATTAAAGGAGCATAATATCCAAAATTCTCCACATTTAACTAAATTTTGAGTCTTTTTGGGCTGTTTTTGCCTGTTTTTGGCCAAATCTAAATACTTTCCGCCGAGCCAAATACAGCGTAATGGAAGTAAAAGTCGGGTCACAAATTTTAAGAGTGAATTCCCCCTCGGTGTTCGCGAAATCCTGCAGTCGATGACCCCTCGATTCCAGCCCTCTTTCGATCTCTCGGGCGATCGCGCTCCATTTTATAGTTTGCGACTCACTTTCTGCGTCGAGGGAGAAGCGTGCGGGCATACTGGGGAATACCTCGGCCGTGGGATAATGCTGCTGCGTGGCGATTCTGGTGCACGACCTCCCAGTGGCGGTTTTAAGTCCGTCCGAAAAGGGGGGGGGGGGGCGAAGCACTTCAGGTTGCCTACATACAGGAGTTTTGTCGTGCAATTTGCCTACTTTCCAGGTGGCTCTCTAGAGCCGATTGGGGGGGGGCATGACCCCCTGCCCCCCCCCCCCCAAAACCGCCTCTGCGCCCTCTTCGCCTCGCTCTGTTACTCTCGCACCTCATGAGTGCGAGAGAGGCATGCACCGGAATCGCTCTCTGTTGGTGCTTCGATAAGACGAAACTCTTTTTCCCCTCGGTGCTGCTGCCCCGCATGGACCTGGCGAGAGGCTGGAAACACTAACACTCGCTCTGTGTTGACTCTCTTTGCGCGCCTCTCACCGTGTGTGTGTCTATGTGCGCGAGCGCGCCAGTCTTTGGAGGGAAGAGGTTATGAATACCATATGACCTTAGCCAAACAGGTCGCGGTGATGAAGTCTTTGTTGTTTTCTGGCCGCCCACCTCTTCAACTCTTCAAGCAACCGCCCCGCCCCGCCCCGCCCTCATCTTGGATTCGTTGCCATGGCCGGAACGCCCCTGCCCTATGCCTCAGCAAGCTCGTTATGTTAGCCGTGTCCAGGCACTTTTTAATTCTTCGAAAAGCCGGGGTAGCAGGGGCTGTTTGAGAGGGGGGAGGGGCAGTGGGGGCATTTGCCCTCCCCTCCCTCGTCGCGTCCTTAAGGCAGCCTGAAATGTAGGCAATATGAGGTGCAAAACCCCTGTATGTGGGCAACCCACAGAACATCGCCCCTCCCATCATCTGGACTTAAAACCGGCCCTACGGGGTTGGGGCGAATATTATCGTCGGTAAACACACTTATGTCAGCATGACAAGATAAGGAGCAGTCACTGTCTCACACACAAGCGGGAGAGCCGAGATCACGCGAAACTGAAACTAAACCGCCTTACATGGATAACTAGCTAACCAGCTGACTTGTGAGCTTTGAGCTGACGTGTGTATGTGTGTATTGGATAACCTTCAGGACAAAAATAGTGGTCAGAAAGCAGTTTAATCAAATTATACTGCATCTTTCTAACACTTTTACCGGTGTTAGCATGTTGCCTAACTAGGCAACGATACAGCGCTGACGCAGACAGTCCCCATGGAAAGGCTTAAGTTTGCCTATTCTTCCGACCAGACGTTTCAGGATGATTAGGCAATGGTATTTGCAAACGACAACAAACATAAAAGCACGTTACTTTGCCCCCCCCCCCCCCGCCGCCCCCGCCCTTTTATTTCGGTGCATTTCAACGGGACGCTACCCCTATCCTGGTCTCGGGTATCTCTCCCTGACGCCCGGTGACAGGCCCGTCGCCGTCAGCCTCTCTGTGTCGTCGACCCTCAGCAGGCGCGCTGTAGTGCCAGTCCCAGAGAGAGCAGAGTCAGGGAAAGCCAAACGGGCCGTACAATGGCGCCAACCGAAAACCGAGCCGAGGGGAAGGAAGAAGAGAGCGGGGCGAAAAAAAAATCGATGGTCGCCAAAAGTTCCTAGCGAGCCTCGCCTCGCCTCGCCTCCACCGCGACCCTGCCCGGCCCTGTGCCGTCCTCCTCCTGTTGGCCTGGGGAGGAGCCTGGCGGGGAGGGCCGACGGAGCCGCCGAGGCCGGAGGGGGGCGAGCTAGTTGCGGACGTCTCCGCCCAGGTGGAGACTGCTACACGGCTCACAAGCGCAGCAGAGTCTCTGCTGGCGTGGGGTATCGACGCGAGCGCTGTTTTGTTTGACAGCTCTAGTCAGCAGGCAGCAGAGACCGCACAGAGATTTGTATTTCCCGCGCTACTCGTACCAACCCTGATCAGCAGGATTGTTCCTATTTAGCAGCGATGTCTTTTTCAGTTCTCTCGCTGCGTCTTGAAGCAGAGCCTCTAATGCTCTTCGGGGCCTTCGACGAACCACTCTAACTATATCATCCTGGCTGTCCTGGCATCCCTCGAATCCCTCAAACCCATCTGCTGTCTGCTTAGTTACTTTTCACGTTTGCTGATCGTTGAATTGTCATCAGTTGTCATCAATATACTTGTCAAGGAAGGCGGTGCTTCGAAATGTTGCTGTAGCTGTTATGAACCCGATGAACATTATGTTAGCATGATACCCTTGCAATACAGATGAATTGAAATAAATTACACCATAAGAATGGCGACTCTTGAAAAACTTATGAAATCATGGGATGCATTAAAACACTTGCCCGTCCATATTTCCGACGAAATCTCCTCAAGGTATGTCATATGAGGTTATGTGTCATTATTTTGATAAACTTGCAGAAGAAAATTTAATTTTGCAGTTTTTTTGAGTTGTCGGCATGCTTTGCACATCATCGCCGAATTGGCTCAAAACTTCTCTCCGATCATCGTTTCATCCATAGCCTGTGTTCTTTCTCTTCATTTCAGACGCAAAGAAAAAATATCTCTCTGTGTTGCCACAGCAGACACATATTGCTCTGTCTCAACTCAGAAAACAGGAGGTGTCAATGTTATGGTGTTGAACTTTGCAATGGAATCATTACTACAAATGTGCAATGATCCAGATTCAGATGTTCGAATGACTGCTGATGAAAGCTTAAACCGCATAATACGGGTAATATGTAACTACTTCAATATTTTGTCACAAAACTTAATTTTTGAATGCTTTACCAATACATGGGTGCTTTCAACTTTTTCTTACAACATTAGCAAGCTATAATGGACAGCAATGTTATGAAGGTTCAGGTAGAACTTCACAAGGAAATAAAGCGAAATGGCAATGCCCGAAGTTTGAGAGCTGCTCTTTGGAGATTTGCATACCTTAGCCATATGATTAGGTACGAAGTTCTTTCCTATTTATCTGTATGTGATTTCTTTCGGTGCCCACATTCAACATTTTCATTCTTTTTTTATAGGCCACAAAAAGGGAAACCATTTGTAAACAATTTGATGCCTTGCCTTATGCAGATTAGTAAAAGGAGTGAGGAATCAGTTCAAGAAACCCTTGCTACAGCAATGCCTCAAATATTTAAGGCACTTGGCCTGTTTACCTCGGACAAAGATGTAAAAGTGAGAATTTTAAAATCTCAATTCAGATTTATACCTACTTAATTTATGAATTTTAATAAGTGCTGCAATCAAATCATGGAACTTTTATTATTAGGAAATCTTGAAGGTTTTCCTTCAAAACTTGTCATCAGAATCAGCACAATTTCGAAGAACAGCAGCTAGTTGTATTGAGAGTGTTTGTAAATTCTGCCGTAAACCTAAAGTATTTTTAATGGAGACTCTTAACACTCTTGTTGGTATGTCCTTCTATCAAAATATAGTTATGCATATTTAAATTTACTACTAAGAAGATTATTATTCTTTTTTATTTTTTTTTTAATTTTAGATTCTCTAATTCCTATCAAAGAAAATCAAGCTGTTCCAGAACTTCTTGGACTTTTAGGCTGTTTAAGAGTCATTTTGCCCCATTTTACTAAATACGACGAGGAACAGACAGCACAAGGTGAACTTCAAGGAAGTTTTGGGGTCAGAAGAGGTCATAATAGAGCTGCTAACAGCACTGATTACATGATTCAAGTAAATAAGCTTTCTCATGAATTATTATCTTAAATTTACCCTCATGTTACCTTTGCTGCTTTTGTCTTTGATTTCTTTAGGTTTATGAATTAAGCATTCATTTCTCTAAGCATGCTGATCATAATGTTGTTAATGCATCTCTTGAATTGTTGCATCAACTCCTCACTTCACCTCCTATTGGTCTTGTACCCATTCTCTTATCTCCTCACGGAATATCAAGATCACGTA
Source organism: Frankliniella fusca (assembly GCA_029379305.1). NCBI lineage: Eukaryota > Metazoa > Arthropoda > Insecta > Thysanoptera > Thripidae > Frankliniella > Frankliniella fusca. The sequence goes on from JAHWGI010000394.1 coordinate 539,801, forward strand.
TTGTAGACTCTTCCTGTGAACCTACTCATATCCAACGCCGTTCATTAAGTAAGTCCAGTGAAGGGATTTGATAGATTATTAAGTCATTTACGTTTACTTTATGTAACTAATTTATGCTGTTTGTCCTGTTATGTTTTGCAGGTCAGATCAGTGTAGCAGGCTCAATAGCTCCTTGTGATGAAACTTCTCTGCTTGAACTTGATTCTGACTTGCCAACAGCCATGTCAGCTGCTGTATCTGCGCCTTTATTGGAGAGGTGGATGCAAGATGAGTCTTCAGAATCACAGGAAACTAGTCAGCCCATTTCCTTGGCTCCACCTAAAACAAATGTTGCCAGGTTACAGCTTCTTGATGCAGCTGACCCCTGTGAGCCTGATTTACCTTCAATTCTGGAACGAGACTCATTAATTTCTGGTGCTGGTATGGAGGTCTTTCATCAACCTGATTGTTATCTGGATATTTGTTTATGCTTTCTTTACAAAATCTTATTTTCAGATGTTCACTCCACTGATTCCTCACCAGATGATATAAGAGAACATTATTTGCTGGAAAGCTTAGAGCAGGAAATTGAGTTGAATACGGAAATTACTCCACCCCCCTCTGTAAGTGGAATTTCACTTTCAAGTCCATCTCCAGGCGCTCATCAAACTGAAATAAAATTTCAGGTATTAAAATTAATGAGACTTTGTTAGGATAAAAATGTTCTCATGTTTTCCTTCTACAACTATATGGGTGTTTCCAGGTCTGTGATATTGGATCTTTGACAGATGGCTCCATTCCTTTGGTATATTGTGCACGCCATCTTGCAACCTCCTTTCTTTTGACTGGACATCCAGGGTGTAGGATGCCTGATCGCAATGTTCGTGTTAGTGTCAAAGCTCTTGCCCTCAACTGTGTTGTGGCCATTGTGAAGCTTCATCCTAATGTGTTCCAACTTTACCTAGACAAAGATCCCATATCTCCCTCTCGACGTTCAACGTCTGGCAAGTTACTTTAGAATCTGTCTTAATAATCTTTCAGCTCCTTGAACCAATGGTATTAATCTTTTCGGATACAAGAATAGGTTCATCCACTTCACAGCCACTTTGTGAGCTGCTTCTGTTTGCCAAGCATACAGATCCGCAACTACGAGCAATATGCTGTACTCTCTTGGCAACCTTAGTGCGCTCAGTATTAGTTCAGTCTGGTGGAAACTGGCAAAGCTGGCAGCGCAAAGCTGATGGTAAAGTTGCAGCTTGTCTTGCCTTGCCCCGCCTTATGCACTTTCTTATTCAGGTAAGAATTCTATTTGTGACTACCTCATGTTCAGTGTCTTGAGTCAATAATTGCTTGAAACATTCAGGTTCAGGAATAAATTTCCATCTTAGATAAACATGCTACTCACTTAAAATCTCCTCAGTCAAGAGTGCCTTATTTTTGACATCTTACAGGGTTTAGAGGATGAGTCTTCAACCACTTGCCGGCAAACTCTTGTAGCTCTCACACAATGCCTCCCAGAACTACTCAAGAGTAAGGACAGTCAGGAAATTTTACCAATTTTATCAGTTCTTCCTAAGCAAGCCCAGAACCCTTACTGGCTTGTAAAGGTAAATATATTTTCTTTCATCAGGAAACAAGTGAGTGTGTGTTCACATTTTACTCTGTATTATTATTTTCCCAGGTGAAACTCTTAGAACTAGTCGGTGACCTTCACTATGTTGTTATTCATTATGTAACTGGTTCTTCAACTTTCCAAGAAAAAATTTTCCATGATGTACTACTTCACCTTCTTGGAGATGAGGATAATAGAGTTCGACATGCTTCTACTGAAGCAATTGTGAGGTAATTAAATACTTACTGACAATATGGATATTTCTGTCAAACTCACACCATCATTAATCTAATCAAATCAAATATTTTAGAATTATTCCAAATCTATACTATCCTGTAGACCACCATAATGTTAGTGAAGTCATAACTGTGGCTAGTGACATGAGTGATGCACAGCTTTGTCATTTATTGGTGGATTCAGAACCTCTAATTCAGTCTACATTTGGAAGAGGTTTCCAAAAAATTCCTCATATTGATAATCTCACTCCACCATTTGATGCTTGGAATAAAATCGGTATGTGTTATCAAAGTCATGAATTTCAGTGTTAAGATAAGTGCTCATGTCTGAGAAATTCAAAGAGTTAATGGGTTAAAGTCATCTCTTTCTTCTTTTAGGTTACAATTTATCACAGAGTTTTTCTCTTGAGTCATCTTTATCAAGAGTTGTGGATGCTCTTTCTCTCTTACTTCTGGAGTCATCATCAAAGCATCTGACTGTAAGACAAATTGATAGCCCTCTAAATTTCTCACTTTCTGTAAAAGTATGAAAGAAAAATTATCTGTTTCTATTTCTTTCAGATGGGATGCTGTGAGACTCTTGCCTTATTGGCAGAGAAGTTTTCTCCAGCCATCCATGTGAAAGGCTGGAATTGTTTGCCATTCACTACACGTTTACATTCACAGAGCTTGAAAAGGGAATTCAAGCACATATTAATGTGAGATCATTTTCTAGATGACTTTAACATCTGCCTGCTCTTTGCTTCTATGTATAATTATGCAGCAGTTTTGAGTATTAAAAAAATTTATTCACCCTCAATTTGACAGTGATGGTTCGTCTGGAAACAACTTTTCTGCAGCAAGTGGTCTTCTGCAAAATGTTCTGTCCCTTTTATTGACCAGCTCATTGGCTCTAGAACTTGGAGCCCAACAGTGGCTAAACTCTCTCTCTGGAAATTTATTTTGTGGTGTAGCTTTAGCCAGTGTGCATCCTGTTGAAAACCCACCTCCAGGAATGAAAATAGAACCTAATACACATTCAAGTCAGTTATGGTCAATGTTCAAAGATAAGCAGGTGACTGATTTGTTTCTGTTTCCTTATGTATGTGACAGTTAAAACTAGGTGCATGGTCAAAATGTGTTTTAACCAGGGATTTGGTCAAAACTGATGATATAAAAATTATTATCAGAAACGGATAGGTATAAACAGGCCTGGTCAAAACGCGGTTTTACCAGGCACTTAGTTTTGACTGTAACAAGAGTTCTATCAATAATTTTCTAAAGTCGATTGTTTTTCTGAACCAGGTCAGCAGTTCTGCAGAATCTCTTCTTTTACACATAATGCGCACATTATGTATAATTTCTCACATTCTTGAGGACTCCCAACTGGCAACATCAGGCAATAAGCCTGGAATACCCTCTATTTCTCCAATTAAACGCCATGGCAGCAGTGTTGGAAAAACTACTTCAATACCTAGTGATCTAACAACAGAAAGTAAAAGTGGTCGTGGAATGTCTCCTATTAAAAATATAATTCATAGTAAGCAAGAAGATCTTATTTCACTGCTTACCAATGTAGTAGTATTAGCTTCAATTTGTCTTTTCTGATCATTGTTTTAAAGGTGATAAAGAGGAGAAAACTGATGAAAAGAAAAGCAGCAAAACTTCTCCATTCGGATCCTTTGCTAATAACCAACATTATGTGAAATACTATGAACTATTACGGTCATCCTATACAAATTATAAAGTAATGTCATCTCAAGATTCAAAATAACTAGCCATACTTTTATGAAGTATGTACTCTTGATCATCATCAAACAGTGGTTCTCTTTTTGCAGACATCACTTGACTCTGATGTGTGCAACAAATTTGTTGGATTAGTCAGCTCAACTCTTAAAGTCCTTGCTCAGCTCCTAGAAGTAATGACGCTAAATGAGGCAGGGAGAATTTCTGAAGAACTTCTGCAATATTTGAGGAGTACCATGAGTTTATCTCCTGCAGCCACTGTTCATTGTGTTAGTCAGGTTAGTTTTTTTTGTTTTTTTTTTATATTATTCCTGTCAGAACTTATGTAACTAATATGTTAGGATTAAAATTAATAATTTAGCTTTTCTCCTTCAGTTACTAAAATGTGTCGTTGGTATGAACCTGATATCATTTTGGGATAGTTATAAACCGGAAGATGAACCTCTCAGACAAACACTTACGGCAGGAAGTAGCGGCGCAAAGAATAGTGGCTTTCATTTTGGAAGCTTTCAAGAGCCATATAAGCAGCTCGTTCAATTTCTTGCTGCTGCATCAGCAACAAAAACTCAAAATGTGGACATCTTACACTCAGCTATGTGAGCATATTTTTTAGTTGAAATTCTGCCCGAGATTCTTAAAAGTCTGTTTATTTTTGTTGTAACTTAATATTTTTGTTTCATAGTTTGAATAATAATCTACGTCATCAGGGTGACTTGAAACATGCTGGCAGAATTGCTGATACAAGCTTCCTAGCATCGTACATTCGTCTTTTTGAACCCATGGTCATAGAATCTCTTCAGGTATAATATTTGGTATTAATACAATATACAGTAATGTACATATATTATTTTGTTTTATGGTGAAGTATGTTTATCTGTAATATTATTTTCACACCTCTCTAATTTATCTCTTTAAAATGATTCCCAGCAATACACTGTAACAAGTGATGTACAGCTGCAAGTTAAGGTGCTTTCTTTACTGACTCAGCTGGTTCAACTAAGAGTAAACTACTGCCTTCTTGATTCTGAAATGGTATTCATTGGCTTTGTGCAAAAACAGTTTGAATTTATTGAAGAGGGTCAAATTTTGTAAGTTGAAGAATATTAAGTAATTGGCTTCTCTTAACAATCTGTTAAGTTGTTTCAGTTTTATTTTATTCCTTTATTATTGTTAAAAAATGTTATAATAGTCATCATTATTATTTTACATAGAAATGCTGAAGACTTGATAATGCGCATATTTCATTTTATGGTGTTACTATCTTTTGAAAAGCACCATTCCAAATCTATTACTAGTATACCAAAAGTTATTCAATTATGTGATGGATTAATGGCTAGTGGACAGAATCCTCTCACGCACTGTAAGTCCTGAAAGTTTGGTTTAAAACTGTTGAGTGGTAAAATTCTCTGAACATTTCGCATGTTGGTTCTCGCTTTTATTTAATGAACCCTAATTTTTCATGTCAAGGTATTCCTGCACTCCTACCAGTAGTAGAGCATGGTTTTATTTCCAAGGCATCTGTGAGCTCTGGAACTATTGATGCCGAAGAGCTAGAAACTCAAAGAGAAGTAATGGTAGCCATGCTATTAAGACTAGTCGAATACCACCAGGTATGTTTCAAACCCATTAAATATGTTAGTTTTGATTATTCTGCAGTTAAACTAAAAACTTTACTTCAAATTTTTCAGGTTATGAAACTTTTTAGTATTGTTCTTGTGGAGTGCAGAACTTGGCCAGAGGGTGAAGAGCGATGGAGGCGCTGGTCTCGTCAAGTGTGTGACGCAATTTTAGCTCTTTTGACAAGTGGACGGTTGAAGTTGGACTGTCGAGATGCTCAGAGGGCTCTCCATCAGTTACTTTTACATAGCTTAGCCCCTAGTGTATTTAGGCCTGTAGATCCTTTACTCAGAGCACTTTTTTCTCCTCCTCCACAAACAGTAAGTTCCTTTATTTCTCACGTCTATTGGTCATACGTACAGATAAGCAATATGTTTGAAAATTGAGGAAACTTTATTTTATGTCGCAGGAAAGCTCAATACGATCAGTCATAAGATGGCTTGGGACGGTTTTGGCTGTCATGTTAGTTCTTGTTTCGCAGGGAAAAGAAGATGCGACTCTGGCAAGACTTGAGGAGCTTGAAATTGCTCTCCCAGCCCTATTTTTGCGAGGGAATGCTGTTCACTTAGTTACTCCTGATCCCTTAAATGTTGCTGCAATTGCCACCACACCTTCATCCACAAGCACTCCTGAACTAACCTTTGCGAGGTAATCGAAGAAAAAATATAAAAAAATCAATTATTCAAAACGCTTTCACAGTGTTTTATAATTTTCAATTGATTGTATTGGTGTATTTAGGTTGGTTTTAAGAGTGATAGGACTTGTAGGAGAAAGAATAGACAACATTGTGATGGATCCTTCCTCAACTCGTGATTTACTGAAAGACTGCCAATATCTTGAAGAGCTATTGGCTCACTTTTTGCTCCTTTGCATTCATATGTTTCAGTCAGGCAAGTGTTACAAGTTACAAAATAATGACCTTTCTTTATCCTTCTGATACTTGTATCAAGAAATAGGCTTTCTTGTTTTGACTTGATGAATATTTTCTTTCAAGGAAGCCATAGCAAAATTGGTAGTGCTGCTGTTGATTTGGTCGCGGGACATGCTACAGAAGACAGCCTTCTCTTAGAAGATGCAAATGCAGTGTTCCTTGAACTTGCATCTGTCTGTCCTCTTCTCATGTTTTTATGGTGCAACTTACTAACACTTCTCAACTATGGCAATCATGCATTTTGGGCACGAGTTTTGCCATCTAATAATAGAGATTCATCAAAGAAAGATGATTGTAACTTGTGTCTGACAAGCACCAGCATCAATGTTGAACTTGTTCATACAGGTGCAACTATTGTTTACTGTGATTTTATGGTAATTTTATTCATTTAACAGTCCAGGCAACTGTTGCCTTCTTGCTGATATCCAAAAAAGTTGACTGACTTAACATTTGAACTCTCTGGTTTCAGTGTGAAAATTCTGGTGAATCTGAGCAATTAGCATGGCTTTTGAATTCTCAAATGTTAACTATTGTTGAGCTAAGTTCAGAGTTTCCAGTTCAAGAACTTATTGCCCTTTTGCACAGGAGCCCTGACCACAGTTGTATGATGCTGCAGGCTGTGAAAGAAAGTTGTTCTTCTCTAAATAAGGTTAGTATTTTCTTGTTTATCACTCACATTTATCACAGCACATTTTTCTTTTTGGCTAAATATTGGTATACCCTCTAAGATTTATTTTAAATTTTTGCTCTATTTTTAAAATCTTAGGCCAAATCCATCATGCGCCTTTTGAAGTGCCTAGAGGGCATACATCCCTCTTGCAGTGGCTCTCTATTGCTCTTCTTAGCAGAGTACTATGTTGGCCATGCACATCCAGCTGTAGCTCGACGAGCAGCTCAACTTTGTTCTCGTCAGGCTGAGTATTTACTTACTCTGTCATCAACACAAGTCAATGAACAGCTCTCACGAGAACTGTTGCGTGACGTTTTACATTCATTTCGCCACTCCTGCATAGACCGAAAGTTAGTGTCTTTTGAATGCCTATAAATATATTCCATTCCATTCTCATATTTATGTGATATTTTCTTTCCTCAAGGCAAAGTGGTCTGGTCAGTATCCTAAATAAGTTAGGATCACAATGTTTGGCATTGTCTCCTCTTGAAACAGACCAAATCCGTCCTCTTTCCCCCGCATTATTACAAAACCTTAAATTAGACAAGGAGTGGTACCTTAGTCAGGTCAGATTGAGGTATGTCCTTTGCAAATTTTTTCATATATCTCTTGAGAGACCTGTTCCCATGTATTTTGACAAAATAAGTGGTCCTCTTTAATTTTCAGATGCAGTCAGGCCTCTTGCACTGGGGTTGCTGTGGAGGAATCAACTTATCTTCTTGGACGTCTTGACCTTGAAGATGCTGTATCTGTTCTGAGTAGCCCGGACACACACCTTTCAATTTTACAACTATGCTTTCGTCATGGTACACATCAGACTCTACAGGTGAAGAGTTTTCTGGGTGTATTCTTACTTGATACCAGTTGTTCTCTTACCTCACGAAGATTTTTCACTCTTAAATTCAACAGGCTTCACTAGTTTCGGGGCATGAAAATAAAAATATTGAAGACATGTTATCTCCCTTATACCGTGCTTCTAGAATGGTGCTCATGCAAAGAGTTCACCATCTTACTGAGCTTGTTCCGAAGGACCACCAGGTACACAGATACTTTTAAAGCCAAGTATGAACTTCTCTTGCTTTTATGAACCATGTTTTAACTCCTAAATTTTACAGGTATTTTTGCCTGTCGGACGGCCAATGACAAATGCAGAACAGATATACTCACAGAGCCTCTGTAGAATTCTTTTCAGTGATTTGAAAATAGACTCCTTGTTCTGTGTTGCTGCAGCAGTAAGTAGTTATATTTTTTCACTGGAAAAACTCGGTGGAGTTGTGCCGTCTGAGGCTGCTGAGGACCTTGTTGCATTTGCAATTTTGTGTTTGGAGGTGAGACCTCATACTTCCTTTGCAGTTTTGAAGGGCTTTATCCTGTGTAATAATTTTACTTTATTGTGCAGGCAATACACATTCAGTTTTCTCAGAGTATTGAGAAATTTAATAAAGGGGAAAAGTTAAGATCTGATAAGAAAGTAAAGTCTCTGTCAGTTGAGATCCATGATCCCCCAAGTGCTTTGAATTTTGGTAGAGGAGCTCTCATTTCACCTATGGATAAAAAATTCTGCTCCCCTCAGCCCCACTGCCTAGAATTAGGCTTAGAATGTGCTAGTCGAGTATTCTGTGAATCTACCCTAGGAGTTATTTTAGAACATCAAAAACATTCCTCATGGCTGGCATCTGCTTGTTCTGCCCTTTCTGCCATTGTCCACTTTGCTACCCAAGGGGAGTCTTTTCCTCATTTATCTGTTGATGGTTGGTTTAACTTTCTCATTTTCACTTCCTCATTACTATGTTTTTAAGACAACAGTTTTATTGTTCTTGTGGGTATTCTACATTTTTCTCTTTTATATTTTACAGGCCTGAATGAAGCTCTTTCAAAAGCTGAGTCTCTCCCAATTGCACATGCCTGTCATCAAATTTCAACACTTGTCACATGGCTTGAAAAACGTTGTCTAAACCGTGGGTCTCAAAATATTCCACCGTTTCTGTTTGTTCCAATTCAAAAACTGATAGTTCGGTTATCAAGGACTTCTCCTTTGAATTCATATGTATTGACTCCTCCTGAAGTTTGGAAACATGGTTGGGCAGTTACTCTTAAAGGCCCTCACTGTACTCAAGTCCCCCCCTTACCCACTGAGTTTTTGCAAGATATTGATGTTCTTCGTCAGTTCATATTTAGGTAAAACAATTTCAGAACAAGTACCTCCAAGCATGTTGTCTTATATGTAAAGTGACATTTCTAATCATTAATTATTATTGCTTGTGAAGAGTGACTTTGTTAGGTTGGACAAGCCGACAGCAATTTGAAGAGACTTGGATGTCACTATTAAGTGTGTTGAGTGCTGAGTCAGGCAATGACAATGTTACACCAGACGAGGTATCCATTGAAACCGAAGCCAGCACTGCTGTTATTAAGGCTATTACTGCTCTCCTTCTGCAGACCCTATTATTGCCTGTACCTGGTAATCCTAGTGTTGGTCAATTTATGCACTGTCCCAGAGATCTTCCTGTTCAGTTCTCCAGCAATAGGTACATCACCTTTCTAGTTTTGAAGCTTGTTTTCTTCTTCTTATTGAATATGAGCATTTTTATAATTGAACTCCTTCTTACTTTCAGTCCTGCTGGTAAACTACATGCAATTCAACAGATACTTATTTGGAAGGAAGAGGGATTACATGGTAGAAAATGTTTTTCAGTATTTGATCGCCCTAACCTTGAACACAGCCATTCTTTAAAGAGGTATGATTTATCTAAATTTAATAGATTTTATTTGAAGTATGACTGCCAGTTAGCCACTTGGTTTACTCTGAATACTTTTACAGAGTTTGTTATGGGCAGGTTTCTGTAGAATACCTTCAGTATGCCCTTTCCAGATCACAAGATGCACCACTTAAAGAGAAATTTTCTACCTCAGGTAGATATTGTTTTTGCTTCTTAACTTTTGCATCTTTTGTCTAATCCAATTCAATTTTATGGTTTTCATTGTTGATTGTTTTCAGTAATTACAACATTCATGATGAGGTATACAGCTTTAGAAACCAGTGGGGTTGATGTCAACTCTTGTCTGTATTTCCTTTTAGATTTGTTTACTCAATGGACTCAACCTCAGGTAAGATTGTTTAATCAACTACTAAGCACATACTGTTCTTTAACCTTTTAATTCAATTTAATTATGATATTGATTTCTATTATTCTTTTTAGCTTTCAGGAATATCTGGCTGTAGTCGCCCTATACACGAAGTTTTATGTTCAGTTTTAGCAGTTTCAGATTTGTTTACTGAGCAATCTCAGTGGCAATGGCTTCTACAAACATGTATGGAATTGGCTAAAAGCCAGCCGGCAGAGGATGATGTATTGCAGCAATATGTCATTTTAGGTCAATGCAAAGCCTGTGCTGTTCTCCAGCCTGTAAGCATATTCAGCCTAATTGTAAATACGGTTCTCAGCAATTGTTACACTCACAATTTTACAATTGCTTTCAGGACATAAGTGTTTATGATCGCATCATGCGTACACTTGACACAACTCTTCGATCAAGTTTTATACCAACTGTAACAGCCTCACTTCATGGGGTAGCCTACATGCTGCAAGGTTGTTTACTAGCTGAACATGATAGAGAGGTGGGCTTTTAATTCTTCTGTACATAACCCAATAAAAAATTAAGTAATAGACTATAGAGGGAATTAATTAATTAATTAATCTTCTTCTTATCTTATAGAATCCTGACAGAGAAGGAAAAGCTGAGTGCGTAAGTGGACAAGACATCACTGCTGGGTTGAATTTGCTTGAAATCACCCGCAATGTTGTGGTCTTGGCAGCCGATTACATTTGTAAGAAACTCGTATCCAATTCCAATTTTAGGTAGGTGACCTTTCCCTCTTTCTTTTTGTATTATGATTATTATTCTATTTTTAATTTTAACTTTGCTGTTTTTCAGTGTAAATGAAGAACCCAATATTATTCTTTGGTCTTTAGCCTTTTACCTTTTGGATAATTTCAGTAGGTGGAAGATAGATGCTTTAGACCAAGCTGTCTCAATTATTTTACCTCAGGCTATTACCCTTGCTCATCCAAATGCTCGAACAACACCAACTCTTCAGAACCTAATTCTACAGGTGGAAAAATATCCCTTCAGAACTTCTATCTGCAATAAATGTCATATACATTTGTCTGATAAAAATTATCTTTTGCAAATCTCAGGGCCTGGAAAGGTTAGTTGTTTCTCAGTCTGCAGCACTCACAGCTCATAGCCTGGATCAAATTACAACGCTAGCCGTTGAAAGTATTGCTGACCCCAACCCTGGAGTCTTCTTCAGTTATTTGCAGCTTTTGTTGTCTTGCATGTATATGGGTAAGATGGTTGTTTTATTATTAAAATGATTGATATTTTTGCGTTTTATGACCTCAAAAGGTTTGTTTTTTTCCATTTTTCCTCTAATATTCATAGGGCACGAGGGTCAAGTGATGGTCAAGAATACCAGTACTGGAGCCACGAAGAATGAGAGTCAATTAAATCCTACTGATCCTGAGCAGCTAATTTTGGCCATGGAAAAAACATCAGCTCTTTTTGACCGGTTGGTATCTATTTCTCTGTTGTCTTGTACGTGTATAATACACAATATTGTAATCACTTAAAGTAAAATTACTCTCCTTAATTTTCAGGATCAAGAAAGGATATCCTTATGAAGTTGAATTAGTGTGCTCTGTTCTTCCGAACCTCCTAACTGACTTCTTCCCAGCATCAGAGGTGCTAACCAAAGTAGTTGGAGAATTTCTTTCTCAACAGCAACCCCATCCAAGACTTCTGGCTGGTGTTGTTTTTCAGGTGGGTATCTATGCTTACCACCATTACAATGCACACAATCAATCAGTTGAGATTGAAGTACCCAAATCTAATAAGTAATTTTTTTCTTCTTGTATTATCTGTAGGTTTTTGAGTGCGCGTTGGCTCAGTCACAACTTAGCCTTTTACAGGAGTGGCTTGTTTTATCTTTATCAAATTTCACACAAACACTTCCTGTACCTATGGCTACATGGTGCCTAACTTGTTTCTTCATTAGTGCATCATGTAACCCATGGCTTAGAGCTCTTTTTCCCCATGTGCAGTCCCGCATTGGTCGGTGTGAATACGAAGATCGTAAACTACTTTGTCTTTCTGCTGCTGACTTCTATCGTCAGCTAACCTGTGATAACCAAAGAACCAAATTCCTCTCCACATTCCAATCTGCTGTGGGTAAGGAACCGAGCTCCCCCTACTCCGAAGTTCTAATCAGTTTGGGCTAGCATATTTCTCAATTCAAGGTGAGAGGCTGAGGGGGGAAGGGCTAAGAGTTCAACTGCCTTTCAACATGGTAGGATACAAACAAATTAAAGCCATCCAAGTTTCCTCGTAATCAATTTCTTCAAACCAATTGTAAATTTTAAAAAATGTTTTTATGTATATATTTGTATTTATGTGTATATTTGCACCATGTATTGAAATAGAAATATTGACAATGTTGATTAATGAAGTTTGAAATAAAGAAAGCCTTTACATATTGTTAAAAAGTAATACATGTAAATTTTTGTGAGAAGTATGATATGTGGTACTGTGGTGGCCTTGGGTCAGGGAGTATCCTTGTGGTTTGGTGTGGCGAATCGGTTGGCTGGTGCGCGCAGGTGTGGGGGGAGAATACAGCAACTTGTTTCTACAAGCGTTTTAGTGCTAATTTCTCCCCATAGAGCCGGTAGAGTGAAACGAATATTCCCTGTACATTTGATGGCAATCAGAGAAATCTGATGATTCTCGCCTAAAGAACGACAAGGCCTTTGCATTTTTCCGATTATTTGATTAAAAAAAAAAATTCTTCAAAGTGCGGCAGTTTGCCCAGGTGAACTAAAATGTACGATCGTTAGCTGTGGGAATAACAATCCGCCGTTCGGCCTCAAGGAACATCAGACATTCTTCTCCTCCGCCATCAACGTTGAGAAATTTGAGATGAAAATGAACTCTCCCGACTCACATCACGATTTCCACTTCTACCTATGTAAAACATAGTTATGTAAAGAATGAGTTCCTGATCGCAAAATCCATTTTGTGTTCTATTTGGCCCTTGTATTCCTTATGATAGCCGTATAGGTGGGAGGTACAGGGCTAAAATATTAGGCCTAAAAAAATTAACTGGCTGAGAAAAAATAATACTTTCTAAATTTTGCCTTTTTTGGACAAAATTTTATACTTTTTCGACTATTTTGAGGTTTTTGGTGCCAGGTGGTTGGAAATTTTTGAACCGGTGTAAAATTGACCAAGGAACAAGAATTGACCAGACCTACGACCATTACCTCCAGAAGTATCGTCCAAAAACTGAGAAAAATGTCGATAAATATCCAAATTGGGGATATGTTCGAAAATGCATTTTGTTGAACGTCCAACACCACTATCTTGCACAGAAAGAGCCAAGGAATCGTTTGAGCTCATATTTTAAGGACAATGGAAACTACGGCGTCTCAAAGTTTGAGCTTTCATAAAAGAGGCAAAATAAAAATTGTCATTTTTCACCCCGTGAGTCGGACTTTGGCTCGCCCCATGGACCAATATTATCGGGCATTCCCAGCCTTTGAGTGTGGTTTGTTGGGGGCAGGACAGTGGAGGATTAGGACGTGGCCAACTGTAAATACCAGAGCGAGAATTCTCGCCCTGAAGAGAGCGAGAAATTTTTTCTCACTCTTTGAGAGCAAGGTTCGGTTTCCTCGCTCGATTAGAAAAATAGTCTCAAAAATCTTGCCCTAGTTGAGTGAGTGCAGGCGCGTATTAAGGGGGGAGACAGCCCCCCTGTGGTATCTAGACAGGCGCCTGAAAGGTAGGCAAATAGTATTACAAACCCCCGTATGTAGGCAACCTGAAGGGCACTGACCCCGGTCGGTCGGACCTTAATACGCCCCTGGTTGAGTGAGGGTTGGGAAACCTGCTCGCCCTTTCTGAGTGATGATTTATATCCTTTATCTCACTTAATTTGAGTGATGTTATGGATTCTTATTCAAAATGAGCGAGGTTCCCCGAACTCTCACTTTAATGGGGCAAGAGGAAAAATCTCGCTCTTTTTAGATATCACTCTTGCATTATCAGTTCAAGAGGCACTGCGATAAAGCTCAAACGGCGTAACGAGCAGGGTTCTTAACGCTAACGAGAATGCGGCCCACTGTGAGAAAAAACTACAATTTAACTACAATTTTTTACCGTTATTTCGAAGTTCAATAAAATATTGTACTAAAATTGTACCCGGTATAGGGTAAATTAGTGATGTACGGCAACGAAAACCGTAAACCGTTAATTCAAAACCGTTGTTTAGTTGTATGAGGTATACGGTTTTTCTCACAGAGCCCGTGGTCAGGAATATCAGTAAAAATATGACGAAACACGGGCTGTCGCAAGCGCGCGAGTGCATATCACAATCCTTCTGCACTTGCGACGAGAAACTATCGGTCCGGCCCACGGCCTTCCCTCCCCCCCCCCTCGCTCATTCCGAGATTTTCTAAAAGTGTCTTGAGTGATGCGACCCTGGAGAAAGAGGTCCTTGCCATGAACCTACGTTATTGGTCCACATAATTGACTTTTGATTTCTTAACTTTCAACTGTTTGTTTCTTTTGCCAGATTGACTATTTAGTCCCGCTACACCTGAGTGTTCAATATTAAATTTAAATGACTTATTATATTGAAATATATTAGAATGATAATAATATCACAATTATATAAATGTTATAAAACATCATCATATGTACCGGGTGTCCAGGCGCTGGAAATGGAGCCGAGCCGTCGGCATCGGAGGGGGGGGGGGGAATCCCCTCTCCCCACTCCACTACCCGGCTGATGGAGGGAGCCGTGACAGGGAGTAGCGCGGCTCAGAGCCGAGCAAGGGCGAGGCGGGGTGGGGGGTCGCTCCATCACACTTAATAGCTGCGTCCAGATACGTGGGTGTCTTGGGTGCCTTGGGTGTCTGAGCCATGCTAACAGCATAGGGCCAGACACCCAAGGCACCCAAGACACCCACGTATCTGGGCGCAGCTCAAATGCCGTGTGTGCGAGTGAGACACACCAAGACACACCTCGGCTGCTAGTGTTGTCGAAAGGTCCAGTCCCAGCCAGTCCAGTCCAGTCTGTGTGTCCGCTCGGTTCGCTCGTGTTGCCCTGTGTTGCCCTGTGTTGCCATGGCGGACCAGTGGGCGAGGATTGGTGAATTGACCAATCGTGACATGTGCAACATGGTTCTGATATTCGGTGAATGTGGTGGTCGTGCTGTGGAAGCTGCCGCGGTTTACGCCGCGCGGTATCCGGATCGGCCGCGGCCACGTCATCGGCACTTCAACGTCGTAATCGACCGTCTCCGCGCGACGGGAACCTTTGCTCCTCGTCGTCCTGGTAATTACTCGCCACCGATTTGCTTCGTTATTTGTTTTCGAAATGGGGAATGAACGCGGGTATCACATTTAGGTGATGGGAGAGATCGAGGGAGAAATGCCCGCAATCAGGAGGCGGTAGCGCTCGTGGCCCACACTGTCAAAAATGTTGTTGTTACTTAGCAACACTTGTGTGTTGCTAAGTTTGAGAGCAGCACGTATTGTTTTATAACAAAACGATTGTTTCGTAACAACCAATAGGGTATTTTACTCAAACCCGGGACCGGAAGTAAGAAGTAAAATGGAAGCATGAAATCGGAAACAGATGCTGGCTGCGGTCTACCGCGGTATGAGAAATTTACGATCGACTGTATGTTTATATGTCAGTTTGCGATCACTACATGTTGTGAGTATTTTGTTTTGAAAAGTACACTTTTGAGAGGTAAAATGTGTACGGAGTGTTACGCGAGTATGGAAAGTAGAATTGTAGTGAATTATGTTGAACTAGTAGGGCGGATCATACATGATTACTCAATTGAAACCAGAAAAAAGGTAGTCGGAGAGGAACATAACCTAGCCAGATGTCAGATATTTTCCGGTACAGAACAAAATCTAAGGACTGGCACACGGCCTATCTTAAAAACGGGCCATATCAATAGGCCAGAAAACTGAGACGTGCAGAGAAAAGTGGTTATGTTGATCGTAAACTAAAATATAAACAATCAGTCGATCGTGAATTTCTCAGACCGCAGCCAGCATCTGTTTCCGATTTCATGCTTCCATTTTACTTCTTACTTCCGGTCCCGGGTTTGAGTAAAATACCCTATACTGTTCAGAAATGACTCTAGCGTTGTTATATAACAACATTTGTTGTTCAGCAACAAATTAATTGTAAGATTACAATAAAATTGGCCAAAACAACTTGTGTTGTTATTCGACAACTCAGTCATCATGAAAATGTTTGTTTTTCAAAAACTATTTTTTACAGTGCAGGCTGTGGACCCACAGCAAGGGGACCCCCACACACCTCAACCACCTCAACATGAGGCCGTGGAAGAGATTCCAAGTGAAGGAGCTGAACGAGGCGGACCTAGCCAACAGAGCACCTGCTTGTGACGAGCTCATGGACCGGGTGAGTCCACCCCACCTGTGCCCCCTGCCGTCGGCCCGCCGCCCGTCTCTCTACCCCCTCCCCCTCGTCCCCCTCCCGCCAGCCGGCCCCTTTCCCTCCAAAATTCGCGTTTTTAACGGTTTTGTTTTCTTCTGGTTAGGTCGATGCAGCTCAAAACAACGGGCAATTTCCTGGGGATATGCTTGGTCCGATGAGGGCACAATTTCTAGCGAAAGGCACTTTAACAGTCCAGCAGCTATCACTGGGCGGCGGAGGACAACCCCCGCCCCCACTACACCGCCACCACACATATCGAGGGCCGCTGGAAAAGTGAACGCGTGGGCGGGGGCGGGTGTCCTCCATAGCAAAGTCATCGGGCCATTCTTCGTTGACAACATGAACCATGAAATCTTTTCTGCCATGCTGCAAGACGACCTTTCTGGCATGCTAGCCGACGTCCCTCTAAATATCCGTAGAAGCTGCTGGTTTTATGCAAGATGTATGCCCCGCCCACACATCTCACCGTGCCGTGCACGGCGGGCGAGGGGTACATCACCTCGAAAAGTCAGTGTACAGTACAGGGCGAAAAAAAGTCACATTTTAGTCACTTTTAGTCAATTTAGTCACCTCCAGTCACTTCAGTCATTCAGTCAATAAGTCACAAAAAGTCTTAAAATATTGAGTATTTTACGTCCATTGTGTGACTCGTTCTCATACTTCTGCTACACAAATGCTCATTTGTCAACAATAAAGGTATCAGTCACACCCAGTTTTTAAAAAAGTCGCTTCTAGTCAAAATTTAGTCACTTTCAATCTTGATTAGTCATTTCCAATCTTATAGTCGATCGCACCGGCGACAAAGCAGCCCAAATTTCGTTGTTTTTAGTCACTTCTTTTTGAAGGAAAAGTCAAAATTTAG
Source organism: Frankliniella fusca (assembly GCA_029379305.1). Lineage (NCBI taxonomy): Eukaryota > Metazoa > Arthropoda > Insecta > Thysanoptera > Thripidae > Frankliniella > Frankliniella fusca. Next base: position 556,974 of record JAHWGI010000394.1, read on the forward strand.
TCAAAATTTAGTCAGTTTTAGTCAGCAAATCAATTCTAGTCCATTGACTTTTTAGTCAGTGTACACCCAATATCGAGATGAGGTACCCCTCGACGGCGGGTCCTAGATGCCACGCGGAGAGATCGATGGATAGGCAAGCGATCCCCGGTGCAGAGCTGGCCACCGCGTACCATGTGATTTCTGGTTGTGGGGCACACTGAAGGCCCGCCTCTTACCCGCCAATGGTGCGCGCTATGAGAATCCTGAGGACCTGAAGGCGGCCACCGAAAGGGAATGCCGTGCGATTCCGGAGGAGGAAGTCAGAAAAGTGTGGGACACGGTGTTCAGGAGAATCGGTGCCTATGCATCGCGGCCAATGGCGGCCACTTTGACCCTCTGATCTAGAATTATAGTGATACTAGAAAAGCACTGAGTTCTGTTTAAAACTCCCGCCACAGTACCCTCTCCCCTCCCCCTCCTCTCTCTCTCTCTCTCTCTCTCTCTCTCTCTCTCTCTCTCTCTCTCTCTCTCTCTCTCTCTCTCTCTCTCTCTCTCTCTCTCTCTCATCTGAAAAACAAATGACTAGCAGACGACTGACAGAAAAGGTGTGTGGCTCTGTGTCTCACTCACACACAGCGGTGTGGGGCCAGGGGGGGAGGGGGGGGGGCACTACCGGTTTGGCGGTGGCGGCTTGCAATCCCGCGGGGAAAGCTCGCGGTCTCGCGGGGAGGGCACGAGATCCCGCAATGGGCGCTTGCTTGCAATCTCGCGGGGGAGGCCCACGGACCCGCGAAGGACGCTCGCGATCTCGCAAGGGAGCTCGCGATCTCGCGGGGGAGGCTCGCGGTTCAGCGGGAGACGCGCGGGGTTTCGTAGCCAGCTCGCGAGGTCTGAAGGAGAACCCAGAGGACCCAGAGCCCCCACCCCAACTCGCCCTGCCTCGGCTCTGAGCCGCGCTACTCCCTGTCACGGCTCCCTCCATCAGCCGGGTGGTGAAGAGGGGAGAGGGGTCCCCGCAGGGGCGTACTGGGTAGGTGAGCGCCCAGTCGGGGTTTTAGACACAGGGGCCCGGAATTGCCTACCTTCCAGGGGCAAAAACTAATTTTACTGCATAGCGTTAAAACCTTCTGTAGTACGTAGTGTGCATAAAGGCATATTCGATAGATAAATCACAAGGCATCCGCAATTGACATTTATTAGGCATTATTAATTAACCTAATAAAGTAGTAGGCGTGACAACTCCACAGAGGACTTAGCATATTTATCAAGGATATGTTCAGGATCTAAATTGTCAGATGTTTCTCGCTCGACTGCGATTATCATAGCATCGTTAAGGTACTCATCACTCATACGTGATCTTAGACGCGTTTTGAGCATTTTTAATTTACTGAAACATCTCTCACATGTCACCTAAGAAAAAAAGGAAAAGAAAATAACCCGTTATTAGTGATAAAAGCGCAGGAGACAGGTCATGTACACGTACATGTGAATCTCCGGGTGCCGGGTCGCCAGGGCCCTGGGCCCTACGGGCCCAGCCGGGGCCCTGCGGGCCCCGGGGGGGCCCAAAAAAGTACTCCCGGAGGGGGGGGCCCGGTCGGGATTTCCCGACCCCCCGACCGGGCCAGTACGCCCCTGCGTACGATTAGGGAGCCTATAGATTAGAGGCTCCCTACCCTCCGATGCCGCTGCCGCGCCGCAGGCTCGGCTCCATTCCCAGCTCCAAGTAGCGCAACCCGACTGCCGTGCATGTCTTAGCCTGGACACCCGGTATAATCATAACAAATAAGTATTTTTTTTTTATTTTGTCTAATTTAAAAATTTTCCATCTTACAAAAAAAGAAAGAAAACCAAGAGGCCAAGTAAAAAACAAAATACTTTGGTCTTAAATGTTGTAACTCGTTCTTTACCACTATGAAATTCTACATAAAACATAATTATTCAAATTCGTTTTATCTTCACCTTTTCATCGTTTGTACTTCTCCTTTTTTAATGTCATTGTAGAAAATGTTCTGATAAATGAAACAGATAACTCAATCCAAAACACTTATAATTTGAAGTAAATGTTTGTTTTTTTCTTCAAATTCCATGCCTAAGTTTCGAAAGCCTGATAGTATTTGCGCGATAAACAAATACCGGAGGTATAATTCGCCCCAAAGCAGGGAAAGGGAGGCAGTACCGGGCAGTACCCTCAGAACACGCCCGCACGGATGCATGCAGGCGCGCTCCTGAAGGGAAGAGCTTCCAAACCGACTCAGGAGGCGGGTGGGTTGCCTGCCGTCACGGCGCTGTCGCCCCACCGCAACAACGGCGGCTCGCTCGCTCTACGCTCTCGGCCGCTGTCCCTTTTCTTGACTTGACTTCGCGAAATGTAAACCATATTTATATACTCAGTTGTCAAAATTTTGTTACTGGTTCCAGTCCTGATTACTTCTTCTCTACTCGCCGAGAGCCGAAAACATCTATTGGGTGCTCTCTAACAGTCGTGCAGAGTACTTCCCCCATGTTTCCGTTTCAACGTATTTACTAGCTATGGAGACATCTCCAAAGACCGAGCCAGTTGAAACTCTAAATTTACCTGACAAGTCTCTCAAGTGTAACTTTTATAATTTGCAAATTACTGTGTGTTTTAGTCACGTACAAGACAAAGTTCAGCTATGTTATTTAATGTTAGTGATGAATGTAAAATGTTTTTATTTTGGGTTGTTTCCAATTTACTTTCAAAATCCAATCAAGGCACTGTGCAGCAAGAGTACTAACTCTCGGTAACCTATTGTTTAAAAAAAAATTAAAATAAAAAAAAACAACCATGAGATTACACATTTTGATGACACCTAACAATACAATTCAGATATCAAAAATCAAAACTAAGTGCTCTCCCCCCTCACATTCTCTAATAATACACTTTTTTCCCTGTAGGCGTTGACATTTCAGATCTAACCTTTTTTGTTTAAGAAATGACTACCGCATTCTCGCATTCTTGTTGCAAAACTCAGGATTCATACTTTCAAAAAAGACCTGTAATATGGCGCCCCATAATCCAGCACTTCATCTCCATCACGAGCTCCCGCAGGACGATCGTCGTTACCTTTGGCTGAGCATTTATGTCTAGACGTATTCTTTAGAGATGGAGATATATCTCTAGAGATAGGCTCAGCCAAAAATATTTTCCACGTAGTCCCACGCGGCAGTGTAGCGGAGGGCCGCCCCAGCCGCATCACAACTTGTACGCTCTTCCACACGGGTGTGAAGTTGTCACAAAATCCTTTTCGCTCTGTACTTGAATCACACCGTAGAGGCGACTTTAACGAAAAAACCTTAAGCATCGTAATCTCATGACAAACAGTATACGGTCGAGTGATCACCCTTCCCCTCTCGCTCCGCCCGATCCTTTTCCTGCCTCGCTCAGCCTGCCCAGCCCAGTGCTACTGATGGTATCTCTCTACTCTGTCGTCGATTTGCATGAGCATGCTGCGGCCAGAGCTCCGCCCCTCCTCGCCCCGCCTCTAGTGGCCCTCTGCCCTGCCCGCCCCGCCCCGCCCCGCCATCAGGGAAATCAACTGGACCCGACGCCGCCTGGAACAGTACTGCGCGTGTGAAACAAAGGAACAACGGCTGGTCGGTCGAGCGGCCATTACAAGGAAGGGCCGACCAAGCGGGGCGGTGTGGGGTCCGGGTAGGTCCGAGGTGCCGCGCGAGCGAACGAGTCTCCCCGGGACGTGCACAGTTGAGGGCACGGCGGTTGAGCGGTCTGTGGCGACTCCGAGGAGTTATCAATGTACCGGGTGTTTCTTTGAATGTGTAACAGAGTTGCGGGTTTGCCTACCCAATTCGCCCGTAAGGCGCCACGGCCCCTGAAGCACTGGGGAGTGTGCAATGAAGCAACACTGTTACGCATTCAAAGAAACACCCGGTGCGTTGTGGTGTCAATAAAATCGTTGCTGAATAATGATCCGCACCCTTTCACCTTTCCACAGGTATTAAGGCTGCTGGGCTGCTCCACTTTGCGCAGAGTCACCTCACAGATGCCCGCACACCTCCGCCCCCTCCTCCCCACCCCGCTCCAGCAAGGCGATTCCGAACACCGTTTTGTAGTGCCCTCTCTCTTGCACCTTATGGCCGTGCCCCATGAGGGCGACAAGGAGAGAGCGACGAAACCAGGGTGCGGAATCACCCTGCAGGAGGACGCGAGCAGCGAGCTCGGACCTCGGGCCATAACGGGTCGGGCACGGCACAACGAGATTGGCCATCAGCTTGCATCTGAAATTCACTTCCGTTTCCCCAATTTGGATGGAGCTTGGGCTTGGGCCGGAGCTGGGCGGCCCGAGGGACTGGGAGCCGAGGCCGAGGGGGCCAGTGCCCAGGTCTAGCCCCTCGACCCGCACCCGCCCCGCCCCGCCCCGCCCCGCCCCGCCCCGCCCCGCCCCGCCCCGCCCCGCCCCGCCCCGCCCCGCCCCGCCCCGCCCCGCCCCGCCCCGCCCCGCCCCGCTCCTCCCACCAGAGGTCACTGCGTATGCAGATTAGTGAGAGCCATCCTCGAGGAAGAGGCGGGCGGGGCGGGGCGGGGCGGGGCGCGGCGGGGCGAGGCGGGGCGGGGTCGAATCAGCCCCGCCTGACGGCCGCACCGGCGCACCGCAGTCGAGGCGGGCCGGGGTCAGGCCGCGCCGCGCCTACCACGCCCTGCGCCGCCAGATTCCCGCCCGCTCGAAATGTATAATCGCGTGGAAGGGACAGAGGGATCGTGGGATCCAGGCGCGCAGACGGGCAGACGCACTAATCCGAGGGGGAGACAACTCTGAATTTTCGTGAAATTTTGCGAATTTTTACTGAATTTTTGCTGGATTTTTTTTTCTATATTTTTCGTGATTTTTAAAAAAAATTCCTGAATTTTCCTAAATTTGTTAGTCCTGTTGCCGTACTTGGCTCGGCCGGCTGGCGCTGTTGTGTCCTGCTGCTGCCCCTGCCCTCGCCTGCTGGCGCCACGTCTCACCCTCTGTCCCGCACCAGGAGCAGCTCGACCCCCTTTTAGTTGATTGGGTGGCGCTGCCCTGTTCTCCACCCACCCCGCGGCCCACCGCGCCCACCCCGCGCCCGCGCCTCCCCGGCCCGGCGGGGGAGGAGTAGAGCAGGGAGAAGTCCACTACTGGAGTCCGCGGCCCCGGCCCGCCCCGCCCGGCCTACCGCTCCGGCTCTCCTTTGCGGACGACCGCAACGGACTCCGTCGGCCCTACTACGTACCCGACCCGCGCTGCGAGACCACTCGACGAGAAGCTCCCACTCCAGGCCGGGACTCAGACTCGAGGTGTTCGCTCCGCCCCGCCCCGCCCGTGTCAGGCCGAGTGCTCAGTGAGGCGGAGCAGGGCCGGGCCAGGAAGCAGCCAACTCACATTTGTCTTTTCCCTTGAGGGAGGACGCGACGGGAGGAGGCGGAGGGACACGGACTCAGCCCGGTGCGCCGTGGCCGCGCCTCGCCTAACTGGAACTTGGCCGGCATGGCGTCGGCCGCGAGCGGGTGCGGCGCGGTGGTCGGGTCCGGCCCGGGGCGGGAGGCCGGAGGGGTCGTGTCTCCAAACAACTTAAAACTCAGTCTGAAAGGCACTCTGGGAAAAGTGGTCTCTCTCCGGGGTACGCACGGTCGGGGCAGCCTGAGCCTCCCTCCACCCCCGCGGGTCGCTGCGCTGCACGGCCCTGCCAGACCCGGGCAGGCCGCCACCCGATCCTGACAAGATATTCTTCTCTCGCGCCGCCCTCGCGGCCCTCGCCTCGCCCTAATCCGAATGGCGTGCGCGGCCAGCCTGTGGCGGCGGCTGGCGGGGCAAAGGGTTCGTGCGGAGGGGGGGGGGGGGCAGTTTGCGAAGCGTTCACGTGCGTACCCCGCCTGGAGGGACGCCCCAGCGCAGCGGCGGCGCCCCGCCCCGCCCCGCCCCGCCCCGCCCCGCCCCGCCCCGCCCCGCCCCGCCCCGCCCCGCCCCGCCCCGCCCCGCCCCGCCCCGCCCCGCCGCACCCCTCCGTGACGCCGTGTGGCGCCTGTTGCGACGACGCCCCGCATCCCGCCGCCTAGACGGCGCCGCGCCGCCCGCCAGCCCAATGGCCCTGCCGTGCCCTGCCGGGCCGGGGTTGCCGCGCTGGCCCGGCCCGGCCCGGCCCAGCCGGGGGCTCAGTCGGTCTGGCCAGCCACGGCCTCAGCCCCGGCCCCGGCCCTCCACGCTGTTGCGTGCGTTTTAGGGCCATACCACTCCAGCGTACAGCCAGGCGCTGCGTGGTCTGGTCTAGCATCCCCTTCCCCTTCTCTTGCTGTCTCTATCTCGCTCTCTTTCTCCCCCTGCCTCTCTCCCTTATGCCCTCTCGCTCACTCTCGTATATCGCCTCCGCTGCAGCTGATGGTTCCACTTACAGCTTCCCTCGGGCGCGCACCCATAGGGTTCGTATCGTTACACTGATAAACCAAGTGCTTAACCCTTCAACACTTTATAGTGTTCAAATTCCATTTAAACACATAAAAGTGTTCAACAGAGCTGTTGTGCACTTAAAAATGTTCAACTCGATAGTTGACCCCTTCTTACAAGTGTTCAACTCCCCAGTTACACACTTCCTTACCCTGGACAAACTGTACTGGGGAAGTGTGCAGCTGGGGAGTTGTTGAACACTTTGTTACATAACTTCTGAGTTGAACACTTTTAAGTGCACAACAACTGTGTTGAACACTTTTAAGTGTTAAAAAGGTGTTTGAGCTCTTTAAAGTGTTAAAGGGTTGAGCACTTGCTTTATCAGTGCTCTGCAAACCTTAGTGGAATACTACATGTCAGTTTAAAGTACGAAACTTTAGTTTCGCCGTTACAACTGAAAAACTCACGAGTTCGTCAGTCTAAACTGCAAAACTCAAAAGTGCACTGTTAAAACCTTGCGAAGAAAAAGTTCGTATCACAAACAAAATAGTTTGTTAGCTGCGAAGTATTTGGCTGCTTCGCAATTGCGAAGTATTACTTTGCAACTTGCAAAATATTTAGTTTGTAAGGCGTAAAAAGTTTGTAAGCTTAGGAAGCGCTGCGAACTATTTTGTTTGTAAATGCGAACTTTTTCTCGGCAATGCAAAGCATCCAATTTCTTTGCAACGATTGTTCGCAAGGTTTAAACAGTGTGTAGAACTTGTCAGTTTTGCAGTTTAAACTGCGAAACTAGGGAGTTTTGCAGTTGTAACCACGAAACTTAAGTTTCGCAGTTTAAACTGACATGTAGTGTCACACTTGGATTTGCAGAGTGTATGTTCGCACCCCAGTGCAGTGCCTTCCGCCTGCCCGGGCTTGGCCTCCCTTACCGTACGGGTACCTCATGCCATCTGATTCAGGAGATCGTTCAAGAGGGGCTCTCCTATACCTGCCCCATGAGTGCAGCAAAGACGGAGCTATACGGTAGGTATAGGACAGCCCCTCTTGAACGCTCTCCTGAATCGGACGAATGAGTGCGACAAGGACGACTGATGCGGCTGCAGGTGGCCAGGCCTGCCTGCCACCCTTGCAGTAGGAATGCGCGCTGCACGAGATGACACACGCGCGTCGCTGAAAGTATTTGCTGTGAAATGAAGAAATACTTTCCCTCCTGAATCTGAAGACGGAATGTAAATGCCGCTAGATGTATGTTTGCGATGCGCTGGGGCAGCGTCACCACCAGAGGACTCCGCGCCGACGTACACACCCTTAGAGTGAGCGGCGCGACGGGGCTGGGCTGCCTCCTCTCAGTTGGAGGGGAGGGGGTGCCTACCGGGGGGGTGGGGACACGATGCTACAGTCTGTCGTGCTCAGAGTGCTGCTGGTTGCCTACTATTAGGAGTAGGCCATGCCAATTCCAGTGCTGCGAACATTGCCATCCGGAAATCCCGGCCGGTCTCAAACCCCAATCGTTGGCACTACCGGCCGTGGCAGGTCCCTCTCTGTCTCTCTTGCACAGCGTCGCCAGGCGGCCCATTGCAGATCACCCCGCGGGTCGTTCACTCAAAAAAATCAGTAAACAACCTTTAAAAAATCAGAAGAAGAAAAAAAAAGGGAACAATTCAGGAACGAATCAAGAAAAAAAAATCAAAATAATCAGAAAAAAAAAACCCTGTAAAATTCAGTAAAAATCGAATAAAATCACGTAATAGCAGATTAATCAGAAAAATCGGTGTACGATTGAATAAATAGTGAAGGACCCCTCGGTACCTAGGCCTACCTCCATCTCTTTTTTTTAAATACTTTTTTTTTAAATACTTTTTTTTAAAAAACTGGCCTGCCGGCCGGTAACGAGACAGTCCAGCTCCAATGGCAAACACAAAATATACTAGCGCAAAGGCAAATAATTAACTTCTACATTCAATTTCAGTAAGAAATTATAATAATGACGAAAAATAAAATAACAATTGAACGGGTATCTTTATAATTGAACGGGTATTTTTACATTCGGGTAAAGCCAGCCACAAGGGACTGTCTAAAAACTAACTTTTGAACGGGTTGTACTACAATCGCCATTCAAGTTTCGCTTAATTGGTAGTTAAAATCTCTATTTTAACTGGGAGTTAAAATCTCTATTTTAACTGGATCAGACTGGCTAATTATTTTTTCTGTCAAATCAAAATCAAAACGGGTATTTTAACGGGTATCTTTACCCACGGATAAAGCCAGCCACAAGGGACTGTCTAAAAACTAACTTTTGAACGGTTTGTACTACAACCTTCATTCAAGTTTCGCTTATAGTTAAAATCTCTATTTTAACTGGTGGTTAAAATCTCTACTTTAACTGGATCAGACTGGCTAATATTTTTACTGGCAAATCAAAATCAAAACGGGGCTGGCGGGGCTAGCGGCTCGAGTAGCCGTCCGCGGCTGGAGCGAGGGCTGAAGAGGGCGCAGGGCGGGGCGCGAGGAACAGCGCTGCGCTCACGACTAGGCTCAAGTGCCTACGAGCAGGCGAGCTGTTTACTCCAAGGAGCAGAGCGATGACGGATATCTGCACCCGCGCTTGCACAGCGGCCGGGCCGCGGAACGGAACGGAACGGAAGACCACAGCCTCCCCCCACCATAGTATAATATAGCGAGAGACAGCAAACTTATCTCTATCAACGTCAATCGGCTAATCAAAACTGGAACTTTAATCGATAATATCAAGACTGGAACGGCAATCTTTATCATAACTGGAAATTTTTACCTTCGGGTAGAGACAGCCACAAGGGACTGTCTAAAAACTTTTGAGTGACTGAGGTGCAAGTGAGAAAGACCTCCCCCACGATCTCGAAGTGAGGAGGGCCGTGGTGCGCTCTCTTGACGGGAGCACCCCGGGCTCGGCCCCGGGCGGAGAGATGCTCGTATGTATCGCCCATCAGAGCCGCCCGGATGACTCCACATAAAGACACGCCCGTACACACGCGCACGGGCCAGGCCCACCACTCAGCGGGCTGCTGCCCTCAGGCAGGGCGTTTGGACGCGCGCTCCGCCAGGAATAAACACGGTACAAGTTCAAAGTTTGATGCTGCTGCTGCTGCTGCTCGGGCACCTCGGGGGGCGGATGGGCGGCCGGCTGCAGGGCACGTGCGCAGGTTGAGGGAAACACACATCTCTGTTTGGGGGCATATTTTCTTTGACTCCCTGCCCTTGTAACTAATGCTGCTCTAGGAGCACTACTAACACCAGCACTAGCAGCAGCAGCAGAAACAGAAACAACAACAACAACAACAACAACAACAACAACAACAACAACAACAACAACAACAACAACAACAACAACATTGGCTACAACAGCGGAAAACACTCCCACCCAGGCGGCTGGCCAGTAATTTTTATTTCCACCTCGAGCCACGAGCAGGACCCCCGCCGACCGTAATGAGAAAAGTTTGCCCTAAGCTGCCTTATTTCGCGAGGAGATTCGCCCAGAAATAATAATCTATGTGGGAATCGGGCACTTTACCTCCACCGCTCGCAAGTTGCTATGCACAGACTCACCCTCCCCCCAGCTCCGAACGGGCGCGGGGCGCGCGGCAGCTAGCGGCAGCCATCCCATCCCAGGTACAGTACACGGTACACCCTCCCCTACCCCCTAGAGGTGAATGAATATTTACGAGGGTCGGTCGTTTAATTTTAAATTTGGCGCTGTCGAAACAGACATCCCTGTCGCGCTGGGCGTTGCTCTGGTGGTGTTGGCGGTAGTGCTGCATCTGCTCCGACGGGTGGACCACTGGAGGAAATTTTTGGAATATATTCCGGAAAATGAGGAATACTAAAGACAAAATGTGGTTTATGCTCTAAATTAATTAAGGCGTTTGACTCCGTTGACGCAATAATACTATATTTTGAACTGGACTAAACTAAAAATATCAGTCGTCTTATGCCTGCTGCTTTTACTATCAGAGAGAACAAAGAGCGATGCACAGAAACAACAGATAGCGAGGAAGCGGAGCGAGAACAAGGATCGCCTTAGATATAGAGGGCGAGACCTGTGGCCCTGCTCCAGCATGGCTCCAGCAGCTCTCTGCCTGCTTCACCGCGTCGCCTCTGTCGAAAAGACTTGTCGACTAACTCGGTAACACAACTACTGTCCTCTGCGCTGCTCCCCCTCCTCTCCCCCCTCAGCGGACGTGTGGCGTGGTGAGCTGGCTCTTGAAGGAGCGCAGGCGCTGGCGGGGCGGGAGCCGAGGGGGAAACAACTCTGAAATTTTTGTACACCTCGGAATTCAGAAAAAATAAAATTTAAAACATCAGAAAAATCTAGAATTTTTCAGATGTTTTTTTTTTTTTTTTTTTTTTTTTTTTTTTTGAAAAAATCAGGACAATAATTTATTAAATATCCTTGCAATGTACAGAATTTTAACAAAATTAATTTCAAGCATTACACAATTCACATAAATTAACAATACACTGATAAACCAAGTGTTCCACCCTTCAACACTTTTAAGTGTTCAAATACCATTTAAACAAATAAAAGTGTTCAACAGAGTTGTTGTGCACTTAAATGTGTTCAACTCAGAAGTTGTGCACTTGTAAGTGTTCAACTCCCCAGTTGCACACTTCCCCGATACAGTGCGTCCAAGCTAAGGAAGTGTAAAACTGGGGAGTTGAACATTTTTAGGTGCACAACTTCTGAATTTAATACTGGTAAGTGTACAACAACTCTGTTGAACACATTTCTATCTGTTTAAATGGTATTTGAACACTTTAAAGTATTGAAAGGTTGAACACTTGGATTATCAGTGTATGTGTACCAAATTTAGAGTTGTTTCCCTATTGGGCGGGGCGGATCGCGGCAGACATACTTTACCACTCCTGGTCGCGCAGGCTGCCGCCGGTGAACCTAAGTCGCGCTGCCGCTGCCCCGCGCCCCGCCCCGCCCCGCCCCACGCTCCGCCCCGCGCCCCACCCCGCCCTGCTCCAGGCTCCAGCGGCTGCGAGCTGAGCGCGCGGTTCGGCGCCGCCCGCGAGGCCCCGCGGGGGGTTCGACGTGGACGGTTGGCGTGACGTGCTGAGGTGAGTGGTAGGGGGGGGGGGGGTGAGGACCCCCCGCGCGGCGCCTCCGTCCGCCGAGCAGCATTCTAATCACTTCCCTCTCCCCCGCTCTCCGGCCCGCTGTGTCGCGCCCCGCCGAGCGACGCGTAGCATAGTTGCGCCCCTCCCCTCCCCGCCTCTCCCTGCCCTTTCGCGCTGCTCCACCCTCTGCCGAAAACCACCGCCGAGCACAGCACACCGACTCTCCCCTCATTTCCATTTTCTTCCCTCATTTCCCTCAGATAACACCTTGATGGTCCCGCCGAACTCACCTGCGCTGCGCACCGCTGCCGGCCGGGCCGGGCGCGGCATGGCGGGGGGAGATTCGCACCCTCCCCGCTATCCCTCTTTCTCTCTCTTGCTCTCTTCATTCGCGCTCTCCTTCACTCTTTTCCATTTACCCACCCTCCTCGTCCACATCGTCCCAGCTTCCATCCTGGGGGAGGTGGTCGCCGCATCTTTAGCTCTCTCTCTCTCTCTCTCTCTCTCTCTCTCTCTCTCTCTCTCTCTCTCTCTCTCTCTGTCTGTCTCTGTCTCTGTCTCTGTCTCTGTCTCTGTCTCTGTCTCTGTCTCTGTCTCTGTCTCTGTCTCTGTCTCTGTCTCTGTCTCTGTCTCTGTCTCTGTCTCTGTCTCTGTCTCTGTCTCTCTCAGAGAAGTCCGCCCGCCCGTGTTTATGCATGGTCACAGGGGAGCCTTCTTTCTCTGTCTGATCGGGGTCGCTCAGGAGTTCGCTCTCCCTCTCGTCCGCGCTGTGTGGTCCTGGTGGAAGCCTCCTCGCTGACAAGTGGGGCACGCTCCTGCACTCGTCCTCTGAAAGCTGGTGGTGTTCGCTCGTGAATGGGAGTGGACGGGACGGTCGGGGCCGGGGGGCAACTCCCTGCGGGGAGCAGGGCTGATGAACGAAGGAAAGACACGACATAGCGGTGCCTTACGGCTGCAGCGGGTAGGCAGACCCACACAACGCACGCAGAGGCACACTCGAGGGGGAAACAACTCTGAATTGTGGTGTGCACATTTTGTGATTTTTTTGTGAATTTCTGTGATTTTTTTTTATTTTTTTTTATTTTTTTTGAAATTTTTATAGAATCTTTGTGACCTTCTCCTTGAATTTTACCTTCTATTTTGTTAATTTTCCTTAGTTTTTCCTACTTTTTTTCCCGAATTTTCCTGAATTACGAGACCACCGTGTACGAGATGTACAGTACAAAAATTTCAGAGTCGTTTCCCCCCGGGCACACTACAGTCAGAGCTAGGTCCTAGGCGCCACGCACCGGTCCTCTCGCTCTTGATCTTCCTCGACACTATATAGAGCGGGTCTCGGCTGGAAAGAGAGAAATTTCCGGGGAAAATCGCTGTGAGAGAGCATGAGAGATATCCGGACCGGACCGCTTTTAGTTTTGGCTTTTTGCTCCCTCTTCTCTCCAGCGCCGCTGTCCGATTTATGGGGGCGCCTGGTAGCCGCCCCGCTGCCTCATCGACACGGCACAGCGGATTGCGCCTTTTTATTTTTATTATTTCCTCTTTTGCCCCACGAAAAATACTGTCCTCTGGCTTAATATTGCGCTGGCAGCGCACGGCTTAGCCCCCTCACCCGCCGGAGAGTAGAGAGTGAGAGAGGGGGAGAGCGGGTCGGAGGAGGATGGAGCTGCGGGATATTCGAGCACTTCCAGTCGGGTCCACGCCGGCCCCCGGCCCCGGCCCGAGCCCTCTAGCGGCATTGCGACCATTGCGTGGCGATGAATTGAGCTGGCTTTGATTATTGCTTGTGCCCCACCTCCCCCCGGCCCACCAGAGAGAGGGAGAGAGAGAGAGAGAGAGACAGAGACAGAGAGACACAGACAGACAGACAGACAGACAGGCAGACAGACAGGGAGGGAGGACAGTTTGCTGTTTTTATTTCGTCCGTGTCGTTTGTCGCTAAAAAGAAACGTCGGGTCGAGTCAGCGGCCGCAAAATGGCGAGTAATTCGATATTCCGGCCTGGCCAAGCGGGTCCGAGCTGAGCACGGCTGGGCGCGGGGCAGGGCGGGGCAGGGAGGTACAGGGCAGCGCTGGGCAACAGGGGGATTCCGAACTGCGTTTCGTGGCGTTTTCTCTCTCGCTCCTTTTGCGCGTGCCCTATGAGAGCGACAAGGGCAGAGAGACGAAACCACTGTGCGGAATCACCCTGCAGAAGCAGCGTGGGGGGTAGCGCTCGGCGCGGCCCTTTGAAGCGCCCTACGAACAGGATGGTGGCGGCCAGCTCGCGCTGTCTCGGCCCTCGGCCCTGCCCGCCCGCTGATGAGACGAGAGACCAGCTGGAATGGGTTCTTGAGGGGGGGGGGGGGCAAGTATTCAGCAGCTATCGAAAAGTCGGTTTCCCAGTCGAGTCGGGGGTGACAGTACGACGGCAGTCGAGGGGTGCGCCCCCCCCCCCCCCCGCCTCCCCCTTCCCAGAGGGTTCAGGGACGTTGGGTGTTCTCGCGGTGGCTGAGCTGAACCGGTTGTACGGAGCGAGGAATTGATTTGGACTGCCGCGCCGCGCTCACAGATTCGGAAGCGAAAAGGGGGCGCGGGGAGGGGGGGGGGTTGAAGATTGGGCGGGGAGACGGCGGGGAGGGGGCGCGGGCGGGGCACCGGCGACCGTACCCCTTTCATTCCGCGATAATCCTGCTCTGACGATGCCCCGCGCCCCGCCCCGCCCCACCAGCCCCTCAACCTGGTTCTCTTCGGCGCCCTTTGGCCCCAACCCACCCCAAACCCCACCACGCCCCGCCCCGCCCCGCCCCGCCCCGCCCCGCCCCGGACTCGCCGCGCCCTCGGCGCCCTCTCACCGCCTCTCACACGTTTCCCTATACACCCTCCAGATGGAAATCCTCCCCCTACCGATTGGGCACGAACTGGAGCGGAGGGCGGGCGAGGAGGCCGAGGCCGGGGCCGGGGCCGGGGCCGGGGCCCGGGCCGGGCAGGGGCGAGGGCGAGCCCTTGAGGGACTGTCAGACTTGATTGCGGACAGGGCAGGCAGTGTGGAGGGAAAGATGGGAGGGAAGGGAGAGAAGAGACGAGAGGAGAGAGAGAGGGGAGGGAGGGAAGGACAAAGCGTGGCAAAGGACGACCTCTTTCCGTGTCGGATTCGCTGGGGCCGGGGTTTTGAACCTGACCCGAAGTGGACGACCTCGTTTCGCGTCGAAGTCGCTCGGGCCGAGGTTTGAACCTGACCTCCTGGCTGGAGGCTGCAGAATACGGCAAATACGACTCGAACCCGTCGCACGGTACAGTCATCGTGGCGTCGAGGCTCAGTTGGTAGAGCGCGCAACACCGAACCGAGTGGTCCGAAGTTCGACTCCCACTCGGGAAAGTGTTTTTCGCGCTTGACGTTCCCTTTGCCCGCAGCTGGATGGCAGGTCAAATAGAAGTTAAACACGTCTCACCGCCGTTGGCTCGGTGGCTCTGGGCGTTGGGTCGCTTCCTGTTCTGGCTACGTGTCGGCACTCGGGGTTGTGGGTTCGAATCCCGCGTACCCCTCTGAGGTAAGGCCTCTGAAACTGGGATCAGGAAGTCTAACGCTCTTGACACCGCTCGTACCTCTAGGGGTAGGCCAATGGTGGTACGGGGATCAAATCTGTCGAATTGCGCGATAGGATCGCAGTCAGCAAAGCGCCGGTTCCCATGGAACACCGAAGCAGTTGGCTGCCACAGGGGGTAAAAGCCCTGTGCCTGGCGGGAACCGCAACCTCCTTCGGGAGGTTTACTGCCGCAAAAATTTTCCATGTTTTCACGCCACCCTTTCAATTGCAGAGCAAAATTTGTTTCTGAAAAGTTTTAAAAAATAATTGAAATAATTGTGATTATTTTGGATTATTGCAAGTTAATTTCCAATAATTTGGAATAAATAGAAGTCATTCCCAATAATTTACTAAAAATCCTATTCAATCATGTAATTGAGCGAATAATTTGGATCAGAAGTGCGTGTATTTTCTGGGGAATCCCCGTATTTTTTGCACGATTTTGAGAATTTCACTTCAACTGTGCCGTAACAAGGAGGTATTTTAAAGAATCTTAGTCGTCT